>PVIY010045405.1:0-19137 GCA_004026745.1 Myrmecophaga tridactyla | reverse complement strand
GCACAACATTCTCCTTCTGTTGTCTGGGCCAGCATTCCTTTCTGATATCGCTGACTTGCCGCCATTCCAATTCCATTCACCTCTGGCTTGCACTCTAGCCAACCAGACTTGGCATTCCCCCAGGCCTTTTCTGCCTCTATATCCTTCTTCATTGTCCTCAGAATGTCCCTCAGGCCCACCCTCTCAAAGCTCCTCAGGAGACCCCGGTTAGAACTCAGGTTTAACTCAGTTAAAACTCCTCTTTTATCCCAGTGTACTTTCTTCTCTGCTGTACTGTGCAAATTTTAGTAACTTGTAAAACCTTAACAGGTAGGAACTTTCTTTTTCATTTCTCTGGTTCCCCATGCTCCATGGCTCAGTGGCTCAAAGTGGGTGTTAGTAAGTGCCTATTTAATTGAACTCAGCAATCCAGGTCAGTAGAACTTGGACAAGGATCAGTACTTGAGTACTTGCCACCTGGATTTTTTCTCTTCTCAATAGGTTGCAGATTAAATCGCCTGAACATGGTTGTTGGTGAATATGCCACCGCCTGTTTACGAGTTTCCCAAGACTGTGGGACTGAGGTACTTGACCTATGGACCCTGATGCAGAAGGACAGTCAGGTACAGTGACTTGCTCATTCTTCAGGGTGAGTAGGATCCCACAGAAGGAGACCAGGTTTGTGCAACTTTCCCTGGAACAGCTGAGATTGAGATAAGTAGTCAAAAAGCTAGTTCCCTTCATTGTAACTCATGTAGGTATTTATGGACAGCATAGAAAAGGTTTAGGTCAGGCACATTTTTTCCCATTTTTTTCTGCTATTTTTCACCCTTTTAAAAGTAAAGGGTCTATTCTGCAGGGCACATAAAAGGCCATTTCATTGATCTATTGAGAGACTGTCACCTAACCAACCTTCCTGGGTAACTTGTTTGAAGTTGCTGGGAGGCAGAAGGGAAGTAGTTCATATAGGAAGGTTTTTGGTACAGTGAGAAGAAACATAGCCCACCCCAGTATACTATGTTTGCAACTATTAGGGCTGGCCCATTTGCCAGTCATTATCAATAAAGAAGGTAGAAAGGGATGACCTGGCTATTTCTAATATTTACACACTTATGATACATATAGAATAGGAAAACATAGTAAGAAAGTCACATTGCCATTGGGAAACAAAGTTGCCGGTCACTTTTGGGAGCTCTTGTTCTCTCCCCATTCCCAAGTCTCCTCTGGGAGAGCCTGGGCTGTGCATCTAACTCCACCACCAACTGTGTCCAAATAAATCACTGCCCCCACCTAAACCTGGCCTAGAGTTGAGCTGTTTTTCTGTGTTAAGTGTCTGCCTAAGATGGTTTGAAAAAGATGTGCTATTAGAAAAACAAAAATCACTAACTAATGGGCTAGTTCATCTCATTAAAGTCCTTTTAGGTTTTCTCCTATCTGTCCCACTGTAAGATCCTAGAACTGAGAGGGTCTTCCTTAGAGATAATCTAATCGAATATTGTACAGATGAGAAAATTAAGGCCTAGGGAGATTCTCTAAGGAGAATCAGGATACCTACTCTAGGTATCTTAGGGAAAAGATTCTTCCCCAAAACATCAACTTTTTGGCTTTACTACACTGGCTTTAATGATAAATACTTGAGTTCAAGAGTGTAGGGAGATAACTTACATTAAAAGTTCAAATCAAGCGTAGGTTGCGCTAATAGAAAGCATTCTTCCATACCTCCATAATCCACAAAAGGAGAAAGAAATGCCAACTAATGAAGCAATGCCCCTCCTGGAACAATAATTCTTAAAATCTTTGGGCAAGGGCGGGCCATGGTGGCTGAGCAGGCAGAGTTCTCACCTGCCATGCCGGAGACCCATTGTTTGCTTCCCAGTGCCTGCCCATGTTTAAAAAAAAAAATCTTTGGGCAAGTGGAATAAGGATATTACATACTGAAATTTATACCAGTTCTTTTCCATTTGACTGTGTTCTCTGACAAAAAAAAAAAAAAAATCAGATCTCAAAGTTATCAAACAATAAAATGAATATGTGGTTATCTGAAGATGGAGCCAACTGGTTCCTCACTCTGCCCCCATGTTGGTATACAACCAAAATGTTTTTAGTATCTGGAAAGATGTCCACAAAAATGCACTCACAGTTCAAGGCCAACACCATCCATGTAGATTGCACTTCTTAAAATCCATATCATTCTATCTTCCTTTTTCCAAGGTTAAATTTTATTTTATGTAAGGTTTAGTATACTTTTTGAATAATATCCTTTATTAATTTAGATTAGGATGATATATATTTAATGTTTATATTTGAAATATTTTACTTGATGCTTTGTAGTATGTTTCTAAGTCTTTTATTCTAAATATATTAGATACATTAAAAAAAAAAAGTGTGGTGAGAGACTATATTCTTGTATTCCAGCAATTGCTATTCTAAGCTGAATGGTACAGGTTCTTTCTACTTATCAATACCTGTGCTGAGAGAATCAAAAACAATTTTAGCTCAATTGGTCCCTAAGCTCCTAATGCCAAAGTGTTCACTTCCATTGGTCTTAGTAATGGACCGTATTTACCCGTTAAGCCTTTCCTTTTGACTCAAATAGCCTGATCACCTGGTGTGTATGACTTAGAAGACCTAGAACGATGTGCTAGCTCAGACAATCATCTACAATTCTGAGGGATGGAGACATACTACATCTCTGTTGAGGACTCTGAGCACTCAGTGGGAACAGGTATGGTTGAACATCTGTGTAAATAGCATGTAGATGCTACTGGTCAGATGCCTGAAACAGCACAAGAGCCTGGGTGATTCTTTTAGGCCAGGGCCACACTAGCATTTACAAAAATTACTTGCACCTTTAACTTAATTCTCTCTCCCTTACAGGATTTTTCACCCTATCTATCAGATGGACTACATTTATCACCAAAGGGAAATGAATTTGTGTTCTCGTGTCTTTGGCCTTTGATAGAGAAGAAGGTCTCTTCCCTGCCTTTACTTCTTCCTTACTGGCGAGATGTAGAAGAAGCAAAACCTGAACTAAGTCTTCTGGGAGATGGGGACCACTAGTTAATCACAGACAATTCAAGTTTGGTTGTTAATTTACAGAACATGAAGTTGCCATGGCACAAAGATTCTAAGATGATTTTTTCAGAAAACACTTCAAGCTTAAACCTTTAAGACTTTAAACAAAAATAATTAACGTTTGCTACCAATATTGAATAAAAAGCATTACAGTTTTACAGGGAAACTTTGTACTTAACTATTGATTAATTCTGCACCACAGCTATAAAACAACCTGAGCAGCTTGTTAATTCTGTAATGGTAAAAGAAAGGAAAGACAGCTTTGTTTTTTAAAAAGTCATGATTTTATTTAAAAAGGGGTCTTCTTACATTCTGCTGGGATTGTTTCACTCTCATACATACACCCACACACCCTACTTACCTGATACCAAATTCCAAAAGTGTAATTAAAATATAAGAATATAGTGATTAGTTAAAAGATAGCAAATACCATAAGGTACAAATTCAAGTATTAGTGTAATAAGTATCTGTGTAACAAACGTCCTGGGGGGGTCACGACATGTGGGACAGACACATGATTTGTCACAGGTCTGGTTAACTGTCCTCAAAGTTTACAACTTAACAGTTACAACACGTTGGCTAGTGAGCATATTTCAGTACTAACAAAAAAGCTCAACTATCATTTTATTGAAATTAGAGTTCAATCCTATGATTTCTATCCTTCACTCAGTAATCCTGAAGCACTAAAACAAGAAGTAATGCTAATATCCACTTGCTGGTCAGTAGGAAAGATTTCAGTATCAATTGTAGGGATGAGCCAGAACCCTGGCCCCCATGGAGGTGGGGGGGCACTACATCATACCTCTTCCCACCCAAAACAACTGCTGTTCTGGGAGAAGTATCTTGCTTGCCCTTGAATCCAGTCATGCTTGAAAGTAGGCAATCACACACTTATTTTGAAGTAGCTAGCCTTTTGTGGATTTTATTTAAGAGCACAGCAATAGTATTAGAGATACATGAAGGTATATTATGAAACAGAAAAAATGCCCAGCAAATCGGGGTCCTGAACAGTTAGGTACAAATATCTGTAACCCTTATTATAACTAGATTGAGTTCTATAAAATAGTAGCCTTTTAATTAGAAAGAGACATAATTTCTGGCTCCAGGGTCCAAATCTTAACATCATGATGCTATGCTGCCTCTTTTGACATAATCAATTTCCAAATTTATATGCGCAAATTCTCCCTATTGCTACAAGCTTTGAGTAATACCTAGAAATGGAACCCACAATCTGGAGATAATGATAATTAGATTTTATCTCCTTTGACTTTACTTGAATACAAAAAAATATACATTTAATCTGTGTTCTAGATGTCCTCACAAATAGCTGCTGAATGTCCTGTTATTTGGAGATTTTTACAGTGTATAAAAAAATTGATCATCTCCCTTATCAGTGCCTTTACCAGTATAAAAGGTTAATTTACAAAAATGTATATTCATAATCTAATCCAACTATATTTCTGCTTCTGCACCACAGGTTGAAAGATACTTTAAATATTTTTCAAAAAAGCTAAAAACCTGAAAGCCTCAAAATGAGCTATTGACCTTACCTCTTCGTAAGTATACACAAGTACTCATGTGAAGTGCAAACACCTGGCCAGCATCTGCTGTTACATCACTTATTTCTCCACAATTTGCCAAAATAAATGCAGTGACTTCAGATCAAACCTATAAAAACATTTTACATGCTTAAGTCAGAAGAATGCAGAAAATCCATCCCTGAACTAGCATTCTGTTTCTTTGCTGTCAACACGATTCTGACGCTGTAATTTAAAGGAGGATGCTTTTTCACTTCTTGTGACAGGATGGTCTGTGAGATCTTCAAAGGATTTTGCAGCTGTGCTGCTATTTGGAAAAGGGTCCTTCTCAAAGCCATCTTCATCCACATGAGAGTCAGTGCTGGGGTCTTCCTGGATGGTGTCCATTCTCTGATGGTCCAGTTTTGGAGCCACAGGCACTGAGGGCATCACTGGGGCAGGCAGCAGGGGCTGGAGCCGGCCTGGAGTCTGGGGTGCAGGAAATGGTTTAACAATGCGAACTGACGCGGAATCCATGCTACTGAGCATTTCGACATTCTGAAAAGAAATGAGTTTGATTCAGAGTAAAGGGTGAATCACAGCTCTCAGTTTTAAACTTATCCACCACCAAACTGCTTTTATGCTCTCAGCATTGGGGTCCCTCATGGTAACTAAATCATGAGGCATCAACCCAGGAAATGACTCATAAGAAAGAATCCTATCATTTAGTGCTAAATAGCTAAATCATTCCTTATGGATATAGGGAGGGGAGATAACAGCAATTTCCTTTTGAAATCTCCAACCATCCAACTAAAAGTTTATTATCGCTGTTGTCAGGAGAGTTCATCTTAATTTCCAACCCAGGTCCTTCCTGCTGCAACATGACTTTGCCCTAGCAAAAGAAACGAAAGCCTGAGGGCTCTTGCTAGGGTGGCCAAATGAAGGCCTCAGCAGTGAATCCTCTGCTTAAAAATGCCTTAAAGTACCTTTGGCCAACTGGAAATAATTTTTCCTTTCATATGTTATACTTACACTGGGGTGAAATAGCGACAGAGATTCATATTGCTTATCCAATTTCTTATCCTAGTAAGAAAAGAATACCAAGAAAAAGGTCATTCTTAGAAACAAAATTCAGTTAATAAGTACACTTTCCTGATAGCCTAATCCTAATATTAAATTAAGAGTTTAGAACCTGAGTTGTAAAAAAAGTGGTAGCAGGTTCAAGAGGTGAGAATAAATTTCTTGAGCAAGCTTTAATAGTTCTGTCACCACTCATAAGTTTCCTTGGTACTCAAGGGAGATGCATTTTGGGGGCAATAAGTATAGAAATAGGCAAGGTTTGAGAGTCCTTCTCCTGAGAGAGCTCTCCCCCTATGTGTTAAGCTGTCAGATTAGTGTACCAGTTCCTGGGTCCACCAAGACAACGCAGAAAGGAAGGGAAGCAGGTGAATTGGCTTAAGGCTGGCTGGACTGGCAGAAGCTTTCTCTGCCCCAGTCTCACATGTCCACCCCACGTGATACTTTCCTCAGCTGTCTGTATAGCTGCTGGGGCCCAGCTCTGTTGGGAAGGTTTCTGTTGGAGGAACTAGGCCTCAGGTCCCTACATAATATCCCAGAAGGCTGAACACATGGCTATCAATGGCTCTTTACCCCTACTTGTGGGGAAGTATCAACACAGATGACCAAGGATAAGGCAGGAGGCTGAGCCCAAGAATCAAAGTATCAGCTTCCAGTCTGACTGTATGAACATGTTCGGTGGCCAGAAATAAGCTCCCGCCCTTCTGCAGGAGATCTGCTTTCCCTTGAAATCAAGGATCATGCCTCACAGTCCACACGCATAACTTTCATTATATACAACACATCTGTCTCAAGTAAAAACAATCATAATGGATGGCAGTCTCTTCCAGACACATATTTTCATCTGTCAGAGCATCAACCATGTCACCTTTAAAACAGCTTTGTTTTACCAGAAAGGACATGCTCCCCAGAGATGTTCTCCCTTACCTATCATGCTCCCCACTCTGAGGAAAATTTGTGCAGTAAATGGCCCAGAGGCAAGAAGAGTAAACAGGAAAAGTCAAGGAAGCAGAAGGCAGTAAAGTCTGTCACTAGAAATAACAGTGCTAATGTGGGGGACACTGGAAATACAGTACGAATCTGGAAGCCTGGGTCTGATGTCCTCATCACTAAAGCAGACTAATCTCCATTTTTACCCACAGAAGGAAGGTGAATGGATTTCTAAGAATTTTTGAAGTGACTCAACTCTATCAAGAACCTGGAATTACTCAGACAAAGCCCTAGTCAACTTATAGCTGTTACTCATCATGAATGAGATTTTTTTAAAAAATTGTCCACTCTTATTGGTTGGAAAGATCTGAGGGCACCCTGTAACAGTAATCCCAAGAATCTACATTGTATATAAATAACATCTTCGGAACACTGAAGTTTAACACTTGCTCTATTATTAATAAATTTAGCCTGAAAAACTATTAAACTTTACCACTGAGGAAACACCTGATACTCTGTCAAACATTAGGGACACCCAAATCAATAGGCTAACTCCTTGATCTTAAGGCTTACTCACGTGAAGCTTATGTATGTAGTGGAGAAGCTTAGACCACCTATAGGCATGCCTAAGAGTTACTTCTGGAGGACCTCTTGTGTTGCTCAGATGTGGCCTCAATCTCTCTCAGCCCAACTATGCAAGTGAAATCACTGCCCTGCCCACTACATGGGACATGACATCCAGGGATGAAAGTCTCCCTGGAGGCATGGGAGATGACTCCCAGGGATGAATTGGCCCTGGCACCATGGGATCAACAATTCCATCCTGACCAAAAGGAGGGAAAGTGTAACTACTAAAGTATCAGTGGCTGACAGAGTTCAAATAGTCAAGAGGCTACTCTGGAGGTCACTCTTATGCAAGTTTCAGTTAAACACTGCTACCTGTCATAACCTGTCAAACCTGAACCAAAACCTTTCCAGCCAGTCCTAAAGGACACCCAGGGCACTATATAAGATTCTACAAAGGTCCCCTGCACTGGGGTAACTTTCCAGAAACTTACAAAATCCAGAAGGGTCCCTGAACCAGATAAGTCCTGAAACCTGGAAGGCCCAGCCTCTCCTGAACATCAGCTAGTTCCATCTCCCTACCCCATATTATGGACAGCCCCTTCCAACATGAAAAAGTTAGAATGGCCATACCCATACCCCTAAAGAGTAGGTTAGAAAGATCAAAGGTGATGGTGAAGTTATACAGAGAAGGTAGGATTTTACAAATGAATATGATCGCTGATTCATTAAATTGATAATTCCTTTAGTCTCCCGTATCTTAGAGCAGCTAGAAGTAAAAATCTTAAATTATGGAATTGTAACCCATACTAAACTCTGAAATCTGCTCTACAACTAATTATTCTGCTCTACTTTGAAATTTATTGCTTTTTTGTATATATGTTAGTTTTCACAAAAAAGAAAAAGTCGATTGTGATGATAAAAAAATGTTTCTTCTAGCTTCCTATGTTGTGGAGCAACTAGAAGGAAAAATCTGAGATGATGGTATGGTGGCCCATGACAAACTCTGGGATCTGTCCTGTAACCACTTGTTGAAGAGTGCTTTGAAAACGACTGCTTTTTCCTTTCTTTGCTTTATATATACGTTATACAATAAAAAAAAAAAAAGTGAAAAAAAAATTAGCAAAAAATGTCCAAAAAAACAAGAATAGATATGCTAAGAACAAATTATATCTTTTTCAAAGATTATATAGTTGCAGTTCAAAATTTTAGTAAAATATTTATTTGAAAACTGGTGACTTACCACACAATGGACAAGAATGCTGAAAGGAATCCAAAATATCAAGGAGAAAACGAGGACCGAGCCTACAATGTTATCTGCTAAAAACTTCCCTGTGAACAAGTTTAAACATAAAATATCTGGATCAATGCACTTTGCAAACCTAAAATTAAATGCTCTCAGATCATCATAGTGTCAAATGCCACAAAGCTACTGACCAAGTAACGTTACTGGCACAGTACTGAGAAGGGTGTTCAAACCCAACCATCTCTCCAAATCAACAAGTACCTTTAAAGAAAGAGCCCAAATGCACTTCTTGAAGACACTAGATTATGAAGTGTTCAACATAATACCTGCAATAAATATGTCAGCAGATTCTAACCTTACACAATACTACTATGATAAAGATTGTTTAAGAAAATAAAGTTTTTATTTGGGTACTAATATTTGTGTAACTAAATTCTAAACCACGGACACTACAGAAGACATACTACAGCCTCCTGCAAACTCTGAGGACCAACTTTTAAATAAATGATTCTTATATCAATAGGATTCCGACTTAGACTCTGTAGGACTAAACCATGCTTATACTATATTGTGTTCATTTTTCAATAAAGAAGGATACCAATATTTTGACTAAAATATTGCTTTTCCTTATCTGGAAATGTGTGCATCCGAGATACGCAGGGACAGACCTATACGTCAATTTTATTGTAGGTGACAAAACTTATAACATTTATGAATGGTGACTGTTCCATCTTCTATTTCAGAATCAGAGCAAATCATTATGAAACAACACTTTTCTAATATACAGAAATTAGGTCATCTCTAATTAAAGAACCTAGGGAAATCACCTACCGAAAGTATTGATGCTAAGCTTGTCAATGAAATCCCAAAATCGCTCGATTACATCCTGTACTCGTTTCTCACATTTGCCCTATTAAAAGAAACATTACAGCATTACCCTAAAAACAATGCACTTAGAAGCAATGTGACCTTGTGAAAATAGCTGTAACGGGCTTCATAAAAGTCAAATATGTAAAGGGCCCTCTTTGACATGGGGTAGTAATTTTAGTGTAATGGATACCTAAGAAATAGGATATACTGTCATTGACACTTTCAAAATTAGTCAATTTTTATACATGAATTTAAAATTATCAGGAGACAAACTCAAGAAAAAAGTTTATAAAGATGGTGCCCTTCCAATAAGGACTATATTGATCATACAAACAATGTGGACAGGAAAGAACACAACAAAATGCCCTAAGAATCCTCTTTAAACTTTTAAGTGCTTTCCCATCATTTTGCATGAATAAAATTATTTTTCTACAGAGAAGAAAAGAGTCTGACAGGTGTGTCAGCCACCTTCCTACAGGTCTCCCCTAATCGTTTGGTACCTGTTTCAAAATGACAACACTGAAAATTTTGCAATCTTAGTAAATTTTATGAATTAACCTAGGATACATATCATCAGGACCCTACTGCCTAAAAATAACCAACTTTTCGAAAAAGTACCTGCCTAGGTCCTTCCCAGCCTCTCAACTTAAGAGTTTCCTGCTGCTCTGGACAGCATAAGCTCCAGTTACCTGAAAGCACTTGGCTTTTTCCTTGTAAATAATACTCATACATACTTAAATAAAAATACTCTTTTACACAAACAATGGTTAGAAACATCCCGCAGCATTTGTTTTGGTTTCCTTCTGTTTGCAATGTTAAATAATGACAATTTATAAAAACTTCCAGGGTGGCTGTTACAGAAGAAGCTGGATGTAAATGAATACTTACATTCATGTCACAAAATCCCACTGTACAGGGCTTTCCTTTCCTCAAAAATAAGTTCTTTTGTTCAGCATCAACATAGGGCACACAGCGGCCAGAAGGGTCTCTGCAGCACACCTTGCAGGAGTTGTCGGTTTCTAAAAGAGAGAATATGTTGACAGCTGGGGTTTGCTTAGTTAGAGATGTGACTCTTCTGCCACTTCTCTGTCCCTGCTTTCCTTTCATGTTAAAGGTGGCAAATGTTTAAAGTCAAGCTATCTGAGTTTCTGGGTGGGGGTGGGGGGGTGAGTTAAAATTCTCTCTATGGGTTTTATATTATCTTTTCAACTGATCAAAATTATTTCCAGATAAGTTTTTTTAAAAAAAGCAAATGCAATTCATGTTTCACCCCCTAAGGAATAATTTCTGAGCTCACACTTCTCAGCTGTCACAGCTACAGAGATTATAGACTCTTTGATCTGTTACAGAGGCCAAAAGGTTTAAAAAAAAATTATACGCAAAACTTTTTTTTTTTATCAAAAGCCAAAGTATTCTCTCTCCTCAAATCCTTCATAAAGCTCTTCTAAAATGTCTCCCTTTGTCCCAAAAACATTTATTAAACTGCCAATTTAAGTTCTTGGCTTCTAGGTTTAAAGTGTGTTCATTCCAAAGGGCCAGTGCTGCAGTGCTTCCATGACAGGTGTGGACCTGCATGAGCCCCAGCGGCAGACAGCGCATCCTCCGTGGAATGGCTTCCCCAGTCCAGATCAACTCCTGAGAGCTCAGAGGCCAAAGGAAAACACTGGCAAAGGAAAACAAAAGAAGCTGCGGGGGGCACACCTGAGTGACAGAGAAAGCAAAAAATTAAACTGGCAGTGTAACCTGGGACAGTACAAGTGACTCAGCAAAGTCAGTGTTTATAATGACTTAGGAAGAACAGAAGTCAGCTAGAACAAGTAAAGGAATAATTTCTGAGCTCACACTTCTCAGCTGTCACAGCTACAGAGGTTACAGACTCTGTGATCTGTTACAGAGGCCAAAAGGTTTAAAAAAAAATTATACGCAAAACTTTTTTTTTTTTATCAAAAGCCAAAGTATTCTCTCCAAAACAAGTAAAACAACCTTAAAGGAAAAAACAAAAACCTTTCTACCATCCATTCATACTGGTTATTTGCTACCTGTCAGGTACTGGACTTCCAGGGTCTTCCATCCCTCTTACTATTCATTCAGTGAATGATTACTTGACACCTATTATATACGTTACCTTCTTTAATTACATGTTCTCCTACCAGGAACATGTAATTAAAGATATTGTTGGACTGTATATGTGTAGATATTTCTCAATAAACATATTTTTTAAAGTTCTCTCCTGCCACATCCTGAGCCTGCCACATTCCCTGAAAATGCAGCAAGAGGTGAGGCCCACAGAACAGCTTTCACATATCTAGTGGAGGGGCCACGATTTGAATCCAGAGATATCTGCCTCCAGATATGCCCTGCCTCCACCCCTTCCTGGGTGCCTGGCTTGGTTCTAGCTAACCTGACGAACAATACCGGGCCAGGTAGGCAGGTACCATATTCACCCCCCTCTCACCATTACATGCACAGGACTCCAGCTTCTGCTCCCTCTCACAGAAAGGAATGCATTTTCCATCTTTACACTTTCCAAGATCCAAGCAAACTGTGTCATCTTCAGCATTTCCAGGTGGGGGGCACTCACTGCTATTACCTGGAAGCACACAATTTCATATCACACTGAACTGCATGTCAGGCAGCGTTACAGTACATGATATACACCGTTCCCCCCAAGTGAGTGCCCCCTAAGAGACTCCCAAAGCAAGCGAGAAGGGCAAGAGTCTACAGAGTCAGCCAGCCAGTAAGCAGTTAGCGAGCAATTGGCTAAAGCGCCAAGCGCTATGCTACACAATCCTGGCCCCTCCAAGTTCCCTTTATTTCTACATTCCTCTGCCTCACATCCATTATTTTCATAGTTCAGTGTATGCATATTCAATGTATGTATTATGTATATTTCAAAAATAATATTTACCTTTCAAAGATAATATTTATCTGCCAATTGTGAAATAAACACATTAAAGAATACGTATAGTGTATATGTCCTATCACTAAGAAAACAAAACACTTGCATACCATTAATTTAGACAACCAAAGTAAACAATACCCTGAATATTGCTCTCACACTTTTCTTTATATTCTTACCACAAATATAAGTATCTCTAACACAGGGGTCAGTGCACTCTTTCTGTAAAGAGATACATAGTAAACAACTTAGTCTCCATCACAACTATCCAATTCTGCTGTTGTGGGGCAAAAGCAGCTATGGGCAATATGTAAACAAATGAACATAGCTGTGTCCCAATAAAACTTTATTTATAAACACTGACATTTGAATTTCATGTAATTTTCATGTCACAAAATATGATCATTCTTTTTTTTCCAAACATTTAAAAATATAAAGGTAGCTTCTAAGGAAGATGGTGGAGTAGGGGTTGCCTCAAAAAACAACTAGTCGACAGGCGGAAATTACCTGAAACAACTGTGCTGGGGCTCCAGAGCCCAGGGAAGTACTGTACAGCACCCAGGGAAAAGCTAGAAGAAGAGGCTGAGGAACTCTGATAAAAAGCTGTGACTCATTTAGCTCTATGGCAGCAGCTGTCGCCCATCCCCACGCTGAGGTGAGGCACCCTGAGTCAGGTCGTGGCTGGCTGCTGTGGACGGAGGGGTGTGAAAGCTCTCCTCCTAGAGGGGTTGGGGGAGGAGGGGCACACATGGCAAAAGGATCATGGCTTTTCATTAGCAAATTTAAGTCAATGGGTCCCAGCTCTGAACGGCTGAATAGTCCTACAGGACAAAGAGGGCTGAGGCCATTGTTTCAACTTCAACCCCAACCCCGACAGGAGTGGAGTCAGTGGAGGTTTAAAGAAACAGGGCCTCCTTAAAGTTGCGGGGAAAGTTTGCTGAAGAGCATCATCTGCTGGGCAGGCCAGGAAAGCGCCACTTAGGAGAGCCAACAAAAAGACGTTTTGGTGTCTTCCCTGACCCTCTCCTCAGGTCCCTTTGGAATCTGTCTGTCCTTCATGGAACCATGGCCATGTTTTAGCTGGGACCTGGAAAATCCTCAACAGGGTGACCCACTTCCTCACATTTGCCATCCACCCAAAAGCAGCTAGAAGCAATGAATGGAGAGCTCAAAAAACACAAAAAATAAAATATATGTCTATAAAAGCCAAACAAAATCAAACAGGACAGGAAAACATTTCCAGAGAAGGAAGAGAGGTAAGGGGTGAAACAATTGCATAAACAGAGTAATCTGAAAAATTGTACCCCAAACCCAGGGCAAAATTAGATGTAGAAGAGTTGAATAAATCTGTTAACTATGGGCAATTCTCAAGGTTTGAAATAAATACAAGAAAGAGCCTTAACACAAAGCCAACCATCAATAAAACCTTAGACAAGAGAGAGAGAAATGAACTCATTAAGATAATCAGATGCCTAAATATAAGAAAAAAATTATAAGCCATACTAAGAAACAGGAAGAAATAGGAAAATATGTCCCACTCAAAGGAACAAATTAAAAATATGGAGAAGACTGATTTGGAATAACTAATCAAAGATGTTCAAACTCATCTCCTAAATTCTAGAAAATATGCATAAAGAGATGAAGGAAAATATGCATAAGGAGATGAAGTATATTAAAAAGACCATGGGTGAGCATAAAGAATTTTTAATAACAGAACTTATGGGAATTAAAGGCACAATAGCAGAGTTAAAAAATATACTGGAAGCATACAACAGCAGATTTAAAGAGGCAACAGGAATTAGATGATAGAACATCTCAAATATTAGTCAACAGAAAAGATAGAGAAAACATTCGAAAAAATTGAGCAGGGTTCTGAGGGAACTGAATGACAGCATGAGGTACACAAACATACACATTATGGGTGTCCCAGAAGGAGAGAGAAGGGAAAGGGGGCAGAAAGAATATTTGAGGAAAAAAAGGCCAAAAATTTCCCAACTCTGAAGAAATACCAGAATACGCACGTTCAAGAAGTACAACATACTCCAGACAGAATACATCCTAGTAATCCTACTCCAAGACACACACTACTCAGAATGGCAAATGCCAAAGATACAGAGAGTACCCTGAAGGCAACAAGAGAAAAGCGATTCAACACACAGAAGGAAATCACAATAAGATTAAGGCCCACTTCTCATGAGAAACCATGGAAGCAAGAAGGCAGTGGTATGATACATTTAAAATAATGAAAGAGAAAAATTGCCTGCCAAGTATTCTTTATCTAGAAAAACTGTCCTTCAAAAAAATGGAGAAGAGTTTAAAATATTCACAAACAGAAAACAGAGAATGCATCCATAAGAGATCTTATCGACAAGGAATGCTAAAAGGAGTTCTTAAAGGAAAAGAAGAGAAAGGCTTGGAGGAGGGTGTAGACCAAGTAAGGGTAAATAAAAGGGCAAAAAGAGACAAAATAAGATATGACATATAAAAACCAGAGGATAAAATGGTTGAATTAAGTATTGCCTTTATAGTAATAACACTGAATGTTAATGAATTAAACTCCCCAATCAAAACACACAGACTGGCAGAATGGATAAAAAAGTGTGATCCATCTAAATGGTATCTACAAGAGACTCACCTTAAACTCACGAACACAAATAGGCTGAAAGTGAAAGGCGGGCAAAAGATATTCCATGCAAACCGTAACCAAAAGAGAGCTGGGGTAGATAAACTAATATCAGAAAAAGTAGACTTTAAATGCAAAACTATTATAAGACACACAAAAAAACGACACTATATATTAATAAAAGGGGCAATGCATGAAGAAGAAATAACAATCATAAATATTTATGCACCTAACCAGTGTTAGGCAAACACTGGCAAAACTGAAGGGAGCAAAAAAACATATATACAATAATAGAGACTTTGATACACTGCTCTCATCAATAGATAGAACATCTACAAAGAGAATCAATAAGGAAACTGATAACTTTAATAATATAATAAAAGAACTAGACCTAAAAGACATACGGAACACTGTAACACAAAACAACAAGATATACATTCTTCTCAAGTACTTATGGTTCATTCCCAGGACACACCACATGTTGGGTCACAAAACAGGTCTCAATAAATTTTAAAAGACTGAAGGAATACAAAGCACTTCTTCTGATCATAATGGAATGAAGGTGACAGTCAATAACAGGCAGAGAACTGGGAAATTCACAAATAGGAAGGTTAAACAAAACACTTTTAATCAGTGAGGTAAAGAAGAAATTGCAAGAGAAATCAGTATTTATATTAAGATGAATGAAAACAAGAACACAAACTATCAAAACTTATGGGATACAGCAAAGGCAGTACTGGGAGAATTATAGCATTAATTTTAATGCTATTTTAATAACCTACATTAAAAAGGAAGTACTAAAATCAATGACCTAACTGAACAACTGGACAAACTAGAGAAAGAACAGCAAACTAATCCCAAAGCAAGCAGAAAAAAGAAATAACACAGATTAGAGTGGAAGTAAATGAAATAAAAAACAATAGAATTAACAAAATGAAAAGTTGATTCTTTGAGAAAAACAATAAAACTGGCAAACTCTTAGAGAGATTGACAAAGAATAAGAGAGAAGGTGGAAATTAATAAAGTTAGAAATGAAAAAGGACATTATTAGTGACCCTGTAGAAATAAAAAGGATCATAAGGGGAGACTAAGAACTGTATGCCAACAAATCATCAAACTTAGATAAAAAGGACAAATTCACAGAAATGCACAACCTACACTGATCTCAAAAGACCAATTACAAGTAGAGACAGAATCAGTCATCAAATCCTTCCAACAGAGAGGGTAGGGAAGAAGAGTATAGAACAAGAGGCTAATCTATAAAAGCAAATGGCCCCACATTGCCTATTGCCTCTTGCCCTTTCATTATCTGGGAGAGTGCACGCATGCTCCTTTCCCTGCATGTGTACTTCATAAATTTCTTAACTATTTGCTCTAGAAAACAAACAACCAAAAAAAAAAAATCTGGACAGGGTGTGGCCAAGACGGCGCGGCTTAGCAATGTGCGCGCTTTAGTTCATCCTCCAGAACAATTACTAAATAACCAGAAACAGTACAGAACAGCTCCCAGAGCCACGTCAGTGACCAGACACACAGCATACCCCGGTCTGGACCAGCTGGACCGGCTGCAAGCCTCCCCAGAACCGTGAGTTCCCCAAGCGGCCCAAGCCTGGGACGCACAGGCTGCTTCCCAGAGGGGAAAGGAAAGAGTAAGCAGGGGCTGAGTCCAACCAAACACCAATTGTGGCATTACTTAACAAATTATGACTACTAAAAATAGGCCCCCAGCTAAGGTGAACCTGGTCAAAGCGGAGGTCGCTCATTGGGCTAACGGAAAAAGAAAAAAAGGAAAGAAACAGAGGTTTTGGTGGCTGTGTTTCTACAAACACTTGACTGCCTCTGGACTCAGCGGCAGGACTTTTCAGTCTGCAACTGCCCCAGGCATAGGCAGTAACAAGCTCCTTTCAGTCAGGGCTTGTCTGGAGCCTGTGCCTTCCCCAGGGGAGGGGTGAAGCCCAACTCAGGTGGAATCCCTCCCTCGAGGAATTCAGACCCCAGGGCTTAGTAATTTGAAGCCATTAAACCAGCCTACAACCTCTCCTCTGTGTCCACCACGCCCAAAGCAGGGAGAGTCTTCCAAAGTTAAAGGTGCAGCATCATCTTATTATGCTGGTGGGACCTGCAGGCAGACAAGCGCCACATACTGGGCAGGATAAGAAAAACAGAGCCCAGAGACTTCACAGGAAAGTGTTTTAACCTGCTGGGTCTCACCCTCAGGGAAAACTGAGGAAGGTGACTCCTTCCCCCTGATAGGAGGTCAGTTTAGTCCAGCAAAACCCGGCTGGAGTCTACAATACCTACGTGGACCATCCTAAGGGTGGGGAAAAAAAGGGACCATATAAGCAGGGCAAGAAACAAGAAAACAAGAACAGAAAAATTCTCCTCTGTTAAACAAAACCTAAGCCTGAGGTCTAGAAAAAGCTGAACTGAATGTCAAAGAACAGATAGATGACAAATTCATCCAGCAAGAAAACCCTAGGTAAGAGAAGGGAAAGCAATCTCCAGAATAAACTAATTAAGGTAATTAAATGTCTAGAAGCCAGCAAAAAATTATAAATCACACCAGGAAAATTGAAGATAGGGCCCAGTCGAGGGAACAAACCAACAGTTCAGATGAGATACAAGAGCTGAAACAATTAATTCAGAATATACGAACAGATATGGAAAACCTCATAAAAAACCAAATCAATAAATTGAGGTAGGATATGAAGAAGGCAAGGAATGAACAAAAAGAAGAAATGGAAAGTCTGAAAAAACAAATCACAGAACACATGGGAATGAAAGGCACAGTAGAAGAGATGAAAAAAACAATGGAAACCGAGAGACAGAGGATAGGATTAGTGAACTGGAGGACGGAACATCTGAAATCCGAAAAGAAACAGAAACTATAGGGAAAAACATGGAAAAATATGAGCAGGGACTCAGGGAATTGAGTGATAATATGAAGCGCACGAATATACGTGTTGTGGGTGTCCCAGAAGGAGAAGAGAAGGGAAAAGGAGGAAAAAAACTAATGGAAGAAATTATCACTGAAAATTTCCCAACTCTTATGCAAGACTCAAAATTACAGAACCAAGAAGTGCAGCATACCCCAAAGAGAATAGATTCAAATAGACATACTCCAAGACACTTACTAATCAGAATGTCAGAGAAAGAGAAGAGAGGATCTCGAAAGCAGCAAGAGAAAAGCAATCCATCACATACAAGGAAAACCCAGTAACACTATGCGTAGATTTCTCAGTAGAAACCATGGAGGCAAGAAGATAGTGGGATGATATATTTAAATTACTAAAAGAGAAAAACTGCCAACCAAGAATTCTATACCCAGCAAAACTGTCCTTCAAAAACGAGAGAGAAATTAAAACATTTTCAGACAAAAAATCACTGAGAGAATTTGTGACCAAGAGACCACCTCTGCAAGAAATACTAAAGTGAGCACTGGAGACAGATATGAAAACACAAAAGAAAGAGGTATGGAGAAGAGTGAAGAAAGAAGGAAAATTAGATATGACATATAAATTCCAAAAGGCAAAATGGTAGAAGAAAGTACTACCCGTACAGTAATAACACTAAATGTTAATGGATTGAACTCCCCAATCAAAAGACATAGACTTGCAGAATGGATTAAAAAACAGGATCCTTCTACATGCTGTCTACAGGAAACATATCTTAGACCCAAAGATAAACATAGGTTGAAAGTGAAAGGCTGGGAAAAGATATTTCATGCAAACAACAACCAGAAAAGAGCAGGAGTAGCTATACTAATGTCTAACAAATTAGACTTCAACTGTAAAACAAAGTTAAAAGAAACAAAGAAGGATACTATGTACTAATAATAAAAGGAACAATTCAACAGAAGACATAACAATCATAAATATTTATGCACCGAAGGAGAATGCCCCAAAATATATGAGGTAAACACCGCAAACACTGAAAAGAGAAATAGACACATCCACCATAATAGTTGGAGACTTCAATTCCCTACTATCATCAAAGGACAGAACATCTAGACAGAGGATCAATAAAGAAACAAGAATTTGAATATTACAATAAATGAGCTAGACTTAACAGACATTTATAGGACATTACACCCCACACAGCAGGATACACCTTTTTCTCAAGTGCTCATGGATCATTCTCAAAGATAGACCATATGCTGGGTCACAAAGCAAGTCTCAACAAGTTTAAAAAGATTGAAATCATACAAAACACTTCCTCAGATCATAAATGAAGGAAGCTGGAAATCAATAATAGACAGAGAGCCAGAAAATTCACAAATATGTAGAGGCTCAACAACACACTCTTAAACAGCCAGTGGGTCAAGGAAGAAATTACAAGAGAAATCAGTAAATATCTC
>PVIY010045404.1:0-19102 GCA_004026745.1 Myrmecophaga tridactyla | reverse complement strand
AACTTATCGTGACGCAGTCAGTGTAATTGGCTGTTATTTGCCTTAAATTTCCAGCCTTGTGTAATCCCAAATTCAATCCCCAGGCATCCCCTGAACAAAAGCACACTTTGAATAATTACAAATACTCTATACTTTCCAGATTCAACATCCAAAGCCCATGAATTCCTTCCAACAACAACAACAACAAAAAAACTGAACTAAAAGGAGAAGAAACTTCAACAAAACTGTTGATTTGTGTTGTCTCATTAAATACCTTCAGGGTTTATAGGTTTGGGGAAAGTTTTCATTTATGCAGGGAGTGGAAGGAGAAAAGAAGGAATGCTACTAAATATTTCTTAGATTTCCAGAAATATTGATAGAAAACCCCTGCCCAGAAAGCTTCCTTTCTTCCTAGAAAAACAATGTTCCTCATCTTTCCCCGGAGAGTTCTGAGTCTTTCCCAAGCAGTCAGATGCCAATTATTCCATCAGCCATTCTGCCAGTAGAGTCACTGGGACTTGATGAGAGGAAGTAAATTCATGTAGCACATCCTGTAATGTCTAGCCAAGGACCACATTTCACTGAGGTCTATGAAAATTTGATCTGAGCGAATACCCACTCCTTTAAAAAAAATCTATAGGCAGCCATTTTGTTTCAAGGATTCAACATGAAGTAGACGCAGATACCTCTTGGTCGTGGAAGGCATTTCCTTGAAATCAGCCAACCTCTTTGTAAAAGATCATAGGACAGAGGAAAGTGAAATGCTCTGTAGTGAAATACAATTAGACACTGCCTTTCAGCTCCATAAGAGATTTGCACTCTGGCTGCATAGTAAAAGCCTGAAAAGTTCAGACTGGCTGAGTATGTTTATGGTCACATAGACACCATCCTTCTGTCTGTGTAAAATAACCTTAAATAAACTTGTTCCCTTTTTGGTTATTTCTTGTTCGTTTCTCTTGATTTTTTTCCCCCTCCCCATTTCATAATTATTTTCATTCACTCTGTGACATTTCAGGAAGAGGAAACCTTTAACTAAGGGGTGATGCTCCGCCAAGCTGCAGTCACAGGTGTTTATCTTAAGTGGAAGGATGCTGGCCTCCCTGCTCAGGTTTGTTTTATCTGAATTTATTCTTTAAATCTTTCCTGGTAAGGGGTGTGACCCAGAATGCAGTAAAGAACTCAAGAGTTGGGAAGGTAAAAGCTTTGAGTCCTGGGGCTACCATTGAAGACTGTGGGATCTTGGGCAAGTTACTTAACTTCTCTAAACCTCAGTTTCTCATCTCTAAATTGAGATTACAATAGTTTCCACCTCAAAGGGATGTTAGAAGGACTAAATGAAATTTTAAAGGCTCAGTAAATCCTAACACCTGCTACGGTATTTTATTGAGGTCTTATTGAACTAGTTGCCTAGGAAAAAGATGACATTTTTTCATCTTATCATTTTATAAAAATGGTGAAAGAAAAAATATATCATACAATGTTAAATAGGTCAGGATGGCTTTATTCAAAGACCAGAAGGCTGTGGTAATAGCGAGATAGCAGGAGGCTGTCACAGTGGGGAAGAGAGAAGGCACAACTCTACTGAAGCAGAGGTCAGTTGAGTCTTTAAGGACTGGGGTGAGCTAGTGGAAGAGTATTGAAGGGAGGATTTTTTCCATTACATGGAGTTGTCTCCTGAGCTGACTGTTGAGGCTGGCTGGAACATGTACTTTGTGGATTCTATAAGGACCCAGGGTGAGGTCAGAGGCCTAGAGTCAAGGAGGAGCCTGTCTAAGGTTTAGTCAAGCTAAGGCCATCTTGGTCAGTAATGCAAGGGGTGGGGGATTTCTTAACATCATCGTTTTCCAGAATCCCAGGATTCAACTAAAATTGAACATTGTCACGATTCTAACATGATCTATGTATTTCCTAAAGATTATAACAACCGTGTAACTTCAGTTTCCCCCAAGATGTTCTACATTGGAGGGAGTAAAGAAAAAATATTGTTCATCCTTAACTGCAGTTATCTACTTTCTGGCTACAAATCATCAACTATCCTCCAGTTTCCACTGTCCCTTCCCTTCAGCCACACTTGGGTCAACCCATAGCCTGTGTTTTAGATCTCATACTCTCCCATCTTCCCAGGAACCTTAACTTGTATCAGGTATCTCTTCTCTCCTCTTAACTGAGTCCTTTCCATTAGTATTCATGGTCCCTTCATATTAGAGAATATCTTCCCTCCTGCTCCTACCCCATTTCTCTCTTTTCCTTCAGAGCCAAACTCTTTAAAATTATGTACTCATTGTTGCCATTTTTTTACACTTGACTCACTTCTTATTTCATTACCATCTGGCTTCTAGCCCCAGTGTTGCACAAAAAAAAGCCCTCACTAAGATCCCTAGTGGTCTCCATGTTGTTAAAACCAAACGACCTTGTTCAGTCTTCATCTTATTGACCTCACATTGGCATTGGATACAATGTTTCATGGACTTCCTTGGCTCTGAGACACTACACTCCTGGTTTTCCTTCTACCTCTCTGGCTGATCCTCTTCTCTCTCCATTTATGGTTTTCTCCACTTCCTTCTACTAAATGTTGATCTTCCTTAAGTCAGTCCTATACCTTCTTCTTTTCTCACTCTTTCCGGGAAATTAGCATTCATGGTTTCAATAATCATCTATGTGCCAAAAGGCACCAACTTATATCTCCAGTATAGACCACTCCTCTGTGTTCCAGAACCATATGCCCAACTACCTATTACATCTCCATCTGGAAGGTATTCATCTTTAACATGTTCAAGGCCAAGTTCATGATCTTCCCCAGCAAACTTGTTCCTCTTGCTTTGCTCCTTATCTCAATGACTAGCACCACTATCCATCCAGTGTATATTATCCTTGATACCTCCTCCTCACTCATCACCAAGGCCTATCTCTTTCATTTCTGTTCTGGTTTGCTAGCTGCCAGAAAGCAATATACCAGAAATGGAATGGCTTTTTAAAAGGGAAATTTAATAAGTTGCAAGTTTACAGTCCTAAGGCCATGAAAATATCCCAATGAAAGCAAGTCTATAAAAAGGCCCAAATTAAGGCACCAACAAGAGGTTACCTTCACTCAAGAAAGGCCGATGACGTTCAGGATTTTTCTCTCAACCGGAAAGGCAAACGGCAAACATGGCAATGTCTGCTGGCTTTCTCTCTAGGCTTCTTATTTCTTGAAGCTCTCCTGGGGGCTTTTTCATTCTTCATCTCCAGAGGTCTCTAGCTCTGTGGGCTCTTGGCCTTGTGGCTCTGCTGTTTTCTCGGATTTCAAGCCTTTTCCAAAATGATTCTTTTAAAGGATTCCAGTAAACTAATCAAGACCCACCTGGAATTGGTGGAATCACATCTCCCTCTATTCAAAAGTTCATACCAACAATTGGGTGAGTCACATCTCCGTGGAGATAACCTAATCAAGTTTCCAACCTACATTATTGAAGAGGGATTAAGAGAAACAGTTGCTCCCATGAGACGGGATTAGGATTAAAGCATGGCTTCTCTAGGGTACATGAATCCCTTCAAACCAGCACAACTTCCTAAATGTCTTCAAAACATTCACAATTCTAACATTTCCATTGCCATCACCCTAACCTATGCTGCCATGATCTTCTTCCCCAATCAGTCTGCTTTGCTACCTCCATTCCTTTCTCCACACTGCAGCCAATCCGTTCATGTTCTTCCTTAAAACTTCCCAATGATTTCATACTGATCATAGGAAAATGACCAAAATTCTTGATATGGCTTGACAAAGACTGCTTTTCCACAATACCTATGTTCTACTTCTTCCATACAAAAATCCTATATTATTAGAATGCCAATATATCTTACTTTAAAAAAAAGGCATTTCCCAACTTTCCTTGCAGATAGTGATAACCTATGAGATGCAAGCAGAACTTGTTAAATGGAATGGAAGCCAGGAACATCCTTTTATCCTTGCCCTTTTGGTTCTTCATGCCTGGAATATGTATAATGACTAGAACTCCAGGAGCCATCTTCAAACTTTGAGGATGGGGTCTAGAACTAAAGATTGTAGAGCAGAAAGATGGAAGAAGCCTACCTAGGTCCTGGTCACTTTGTAGTACCACCATATGTCTTGGCTGCCTACTTCTGGACTTATTCTATGGAATAAAACAAAATCCTTATTGTTTAAATGCACTATAACTGGATTACTGGCACTAGAAGTTGAACTCAATTTCTAACCCATAAACACAGGATTTACAAGACCCTACATGATTTGATCTCTGCTCCATCTTACCAATGTCTTCTTACCCCACTCTCATCCTTTTGCTTTTTGATACAGGCACACTGACCTGCTTTCAGTTGTTCAAATGCATCATGATGCTTTCCTGGATGCTCTTCCTTCTCTACATAGGAATTTCCTCCTCAACTCTTCATCCTCTAGTCTGACCTGATTTACCTTTAGTCATCCTTCAAATTATAGTTGGAACACAACTTTGTTAGGGCCATCCTCCCTGAATAGTCATCTTTCCTTCTTCACTTTCTCCCCACATTTCCCCTCCCCACTCCCCAATCTAGAATGGTTTCCTTTGTTATAAGCCACTTTGGAACTATATTCTTTTGCTTCAGAATACTTTACTTTGGTTTAGTAATTCAACATTCATTGTATCAGGGTTTGAGAAATATGTCTCTCTTATTATATTTAAATGTCATGAAAACAGCCATGTCTGTTTTTCTTCAACAAATTATTCCCAGCACCTTGCACAGTCTTTAGTATAAATTAGGGGCCTAATAAATATTAGGCAAATAAATGAATGAGTTAAAACTGCTGGTCCCTTTTTCATAATCTTTATCAGGTTCCCTCATTTTCTCTTGCCTCAACCACTCTTGCCAAAACAAAACAAAACCAAAAAAACCCTCTTGCCAAAAAGAAAGAAAAACTCAATAACCTTGCGTTAACATTTGCATGGTGTTTCATGACTTCAAAAAACTTCATACAAATTTTCTCAATTTCATTCTTTCCAATAGCTTGTCAGATAGGTAAACAGTGACAAATCTTTTCAAACAAGTCTTTCAACATAAAATCAGTTCTCATTGGCCTATTTAAATGCTAACCTGTGTTTGTGAGCCCATTCTCTCTTATTTAAATATAAATCTTGAACCCCAACAGTAAACTGCAGTTTTGAGAATTATTCAGCTGCTCTCTGGCCACCCAAAATATATAAGCAAATTTAAAAAGACCAACTGTGAAAGAAACTCTTAACATCCATACCATCCCATGCCCAACTCTGACACTGCTATGTCCAATTCAGTCCTCCTGATCTCAGTCTCTTAGCACAGTGGTTCTCAAACTTGAGCATACTTAAGAATAACTGGGAGGATTTATGAAAGCAGATTGCTGGACACCAATCCCGTAGTTTTTTCAGTTCAGTAGGTCAAGTGTAGGGCTGATAATTTACACTCTTACATAAATTCCACAGGTGTTGCTGATGCTGCTGGTTCAGGCAGTTTGAGAACCACTATTTTAGTGAATTCTCAGGAAAAAAAGGAATCTGTTTTTTTTAAGGAATTCAGATGTGGACAAATTTGCTGCTCTGCATTTTTAATAGCAACCTGCAGTGTATGTCAACTTGGGTGTAATTTCCAGTTCACCAAGACAAAACAGTAGTTGTGACAATTCTGAGAAGCACTGAGCTGTTGCATTTCACCCTATGGGTAGTGTGGAAGTAAAGCCACCGGACCTCAGTGAGGAAGCCTGGGCTTGCTGTGTAGCTTGCCCAGTCTCCTGGACCTACCCTTCTCCTAAGTCTGTGGGTGATCACAGGATCTGCATTTGCTACAGGACATTTCAGTTTCCATTTCAACAGCTTTGCTGGCCAGGTTGACAGGTTCTGCCCTTCTAAATACAAATGGCCTGAAGGAAGCAAGAGTGGCATCGGATTCCATTTTAACCATTCTAATGGCTCTTAGAATGGAATTATTTCCTCCCTAGTCTGATACTTGGCAATCTTAATATCTGCACCTTTTATAGCTTTCTACCACCAGGTTACTCACATTGATTGTTTCATATTTCTATGCTCCTACTCCCTGGTTATTTTTAAATTCTTTTTTAGATACTAGGCTGGATTTCTTTGATTGAAAGACTATTTGCCAACTAGATCATGTGGATGAACAGCTTTTAAACAATTACAGGTGCATATTTAAAACATCACAACTCTATCAAAACTCTTCAGGTTTTCTTTGCTTGCTTGCGATATAACATGCTAGTGGCAACAAATTTTGAAAAACTTTGTTAAGGAATAATGGTTCTTACATTTTTTACATGTCAGGGCACCTAGAAATTATGGTACCCTTTGCAAAATGCTATGAAATATTGATATTCTAATTCCCTCGCAGAATAATTTTAAAAACATTATCAGTTGGGCTGGAGAAAGATTAATAGAACTTGAGACCTGGAAAACACCTTAAAGGGATGGAAACACTGAGGTTCATAAAAAAGTTTACTTCCAGAAACAAGTACTTTGTTATATAAACTTTTTGCAGGTCTCTGCATCTTCACAGATATGAATTTATACAGTGCAGATATGGGAGTTTGGACAGTATTCTTAACAAATCAAGGTTATGAGTTTTTCTGTTAATATGTTTCCTCCTCATTCAATCATTCATTTTTTTTTTTTTTTTGAAAAAAAAGGCAGCTTTATTTGGAGACAGTAGAAAGGCTTAATTGCATTCTAATTTGAACATCTAGGTTGGTAAGGAATCCCTTGAAACTTCTTTTGAAGATTTGAGTTCCTCTAACTGTGGACTGGACTTGAGCAGAAATACACATCAAGTTTCCCTCAAATCATTGCTTGGGCTTCAGGGAAGGTGCTGGACACTTTCAGTCAACAAGCAGCTTACTGGTAACAGCACCTCTTAATGCTGGAGCCTTGTTATTCAGAAACAGGCCGCTTCACTTTCACCTCCTTCTAGGAGTTGGATCCTGAGCCCATCAGTGGGTATAGAAGATAGATGAATATGGCATCATCAGGATAACCTGCATTTGCCAGGGAAAGTTGAACTCCCCAGGACTGGTGACCATACACTGGAGACAGAAAAGAGCAATGTTATTTATACCTAAGATTAGCCATTCCAAAGCTCATCAGTACCCTGGCCCATTTCAATCATTCATTTTTTTTTTTTCACTTTTTTTTTTTAATTTGCATATGGGCAGGAGGCACCAGGGATCGAACTCCAGACCTCCAGCACGGCAGGTCGGAGCTCTGCCTGCTGAGCCACGGCAGCCGCCCTCAATCATTCATTTTTAAGCAGTAACCAACAAGCAATAGTAGGTACACAGATATTTTTTTTAAAAAACATTAAAGGAAAAAATTTTAAATTGAGAAATTTGCATTCATTACCTGAGTTATTAATCCAAATTAATACTGGTTTACTTCTTTCTGTAAGCTTAGGGCTCTCAAGATATTTATTGGACCACTGAAGGGTTTCTTGAGGATGATTTAAGTTTCTTCTCTAAGGAGGAACACTTCTTTCTTCCTTTAATTTCTTGAGCTTGCTTTTGTAACTTTCACTTTCTTTTTATATGACATTTGAAGGGAAGAGGATAGGCTAGAAAAATATTTGTTCATTTCGTGGAAGAAAGGCCAATGTGAAATGGAGATCATCTATGTATGCACGAAGTTTACCTCTATATTACAGGCAGTGATTGGTGTCAATTTTAAAAAGGAGATAATGGGCCCATAATTAAGATCAATTCTTTTGAGCACATGTTGGAGGCAAGGTTTGTGGGAGGAAAAGGTTATGTTATCCCTTCGTCCAAGAAAAGCCAAGAAGTCCCATTTTAAGCTCACTGCCATGAGTGATCACACTGTTTTACAGGGGAGAATTAGATGATAACTTACAGATGTTAATTCTGAATTGCCAGCCTGCTTCCAGATTTCTTTTCCAGCCCCCACTATCATCTGGAATTTTGCTGCTCAGGGAGCCTTAAAGATTCCTACAACAGTTCCCACGGGCAGTCCTTTACAGAACCATTCTATTTGCCTTCCACCTAATTGTGGGGTGTTGGGATTGTGTGGGTGCCATTGTGAATTCTCATCAGTGTACTTTAACTTTTTAGTTTCCCATAGTCGTGTACTACAGGATAGAAGTCACTGGTAAAGGGCCGTGGTCATGAACTTGCTCTTATTTACCTGTTTGTTTACTTCCAGACATCATTTGAACCTTTGCCTCTGTGAAGTTGCCCAGTTCCCTAGGCTGCCCACTCTCCCTCAGAGTTGAGCTTTTATGTGTACCCTTGAAGTCCTCATATCCGTTTATTTGGATTTTCCTCTGCTTTTTATTTAGCGCTCACCTTTGTAAAAAGTTTCATATCTTTGGTTTCAGATTAAAACCCCCATGAAAGATCAACATTCCTGGGAGGAGTGAGCTATACACATGTAACTCAAGTGAATGACAAATTAGGATGATCTTTAGATGGCATTTTGGAAGGGAGGAGCTGAATCCAATCTTGATCCAGTCACTTCCTCCTTCCCTACAAAGTGCTCAAAGGAGATAAATTTAAAAAGGAGTCAAAGAAAGAAAAAGTGATCTTTTGTTTAATTTCCTCCATGAGAAAGTATTAATCTGGGCATCAAAGAAGGCTCCACCTGATACTCAGCCCTCATGTCCAACTATGCACTTCAGAACTGCATTGCAATTAAAAGTCACATTTCTCCAAAGCCAAAGGAAAGGGAATTTAGGAATGCTTAGAGCTGTCTCCCTGTCCCCCACATTACTCTTTCCCCCAACCCTCTCAGGTCTGCCTGGTGCAATAGAAGAGCAAACATCTAAAAAGGGGAGAAAAAAGAAAAGTCATCATATTCCAAACAGCCCCAAGAAATTTGCCATCCCATGTACTATCCTGTAACACTGAACACCCTTAGAATCTGATCAAAGCAGACTGACACAACTTCTCTTTGAGGAGTTAAAAATAAAAAAATAAATAAAATTAAAAAGAAGGAGAGAAGACGAGGATGAAGAATACTTTCTTTTCCTAAAGGTCAAAATTTACCTACTAAATCATTTACATGCTGGTATTAATTAATTTAGTATTGAAAGTTGGCAAAATAAACATCCCATAAGAAAAGATGAGAGAAAGGAATTCATTCAAAGAGAAATGGGAAAAGGAAATAACAGGGGTGGGGGCTCTGCTGGACTATTCTGTTCATAGTGTAGGTGGCAGAGGTAGAGTTTCTATGAAGTCCCTTTAGATTTCAAAGCCATGTTCTTCCTGCTACCTCAGAAAGCAGAAGAGGGTTTCTAAGGTAGATCTGAATACATCTCCACTCTAAGGTATCATCAGACTAAGAACTAATGGGCAACAAATTCCTATATCTGAATCTGACTTAATTCTTACAGAGCTTTGGCTCTTGAAACCTACCAAAAGAAAATGAATCTTCTTATCTGATGTTAAAATAAATGACTCAAAATTTCTTGAGAGCTGTTTCCAATCCTTTGCATGTATTTTCTCTTAAAACACAGGATTGAAAGAGAAGGAATGTATTATTATGCATTACAGTTCCGCACTGCATATTTCAAATGCCTATTAGTAGTATAAGTTGTTCTGTGTTGTGAGCTGACACCTCAATGAGATTCAAATGACTACAAAAAGTTCTAAAAAAAAAAACCGAAAAACCAACTGATGTTTTTTTTTTTTTTTTTTTTGGTGTCTATGAATGATTTTTGAGCCTCTGAACAAGGCAAACCACTCATGTTACTCACATACACACAAAAAATTTTCACTAGCTAGTTACACGCTGCTAGCAGAGTGTATGGAATAAAATAAAATAACATCCTGTGTCATCTATTTTCAAGAGAAAGAAAGGCTGACATGACCAACATGGACTAATCCGCTTTGCTGGATTGTTCTTTTGTCAACTTAGTTACACTGGGAAATATGTTCTCTGACCTTCCTCTGCATAGTTTTGGGGTTAGAGTTGGTCAAAAGTGGCACTACCCAAGATTTGGGAGGTGAAATTGAGGCAGCAACTATTATGAAGACAGTTGTTGATTAGAGGTGATGAGAGTCAGCCTGAAAGGTCATTGTTAGAAGTTTAATCTTTCCCATCCCTTTTTAGTTTTATTTTTTAAATTAATTTTTGTTTGAAAACACCCTATACCCACCAAGCAAAAACTCCTTCTTCCCCAAGTAACCTCCAATCTACCTTCTGTCTCTGCAAATTTGCTATTTCTAGATAGCTCATATAAGTGATATTATACAATATCTGTCAAGTATGTGCCTTGCTTTTTCACTCAGTATAATGTTTTCAGTTTTCATCCACGTTGCAGCATGTCTCAGAACTTCATTCCTTCTTATAAGGCTGAATAATATGTTATGTGTATGTACCACATCTTATTTATCCATTCATCCATTGATGGATACTTGGGTTGTTTCTACCTGTTGACCACTGGGAATAATGCTGCTATCAGCATTGGTTTATAAGTAATCTGTTTGAGACCTTGTTTTCACTTTTTTCTGGGTAAATATCTAAGAGTGGAATTCTGGTGTCATATGATAATTCTATAACTTTTTGAGGAAGTTCCATATTGTTTTCTAATACCCATTGAGACATCCTAGTCTGATGGGCATTTGGATTCCAAAAAGCCATTTCAAAGAGAGCAAGACTGTTAGAAAGCACAGTGTTGTAAGAATCATAAGCTTTTGCTATTATAACTAATAATAATAACACACTTATTGTTTGCTATATGCCAGGCATTGTGCTGTGTACTTTATATTAAATATCTTATTTTGTCTTCACATAACCTGTAAGGTAGCACTGTAATGATCCTTATTTTACAGATAAGGAAATCGAGACACAGAGAAGTTAAGTAACTTGCTTGTGGTTGTGTAGTTTGTAAGGGGCAGGGTCAAGATATTAAGCCTTATTGAAACTATAAATTACTAGCTGTGTGATCTTGGTCTAGTCACTTCAACACAGAGTCACATTTTCCTTATTTGCCAAATCATAGAATCGGACTGCACAACCACTGAAGTCCTTTCCAAGCAAGCTGTTCTGTTATTCTACTTCTTTCCTATTGGGGAGTGGTATTTTGCCAGCCACTTACAAGACATTTATAAAAAGTCTCCCAGGGCAGGCCATGGTGGCTCAGCAGGCAGAGTTCTCGCCTGCCATGCCGGAGACCCAGGTTCAATTCCCGGTGCCTGCCCATGCAAAAAAAGTAAATTAATTTAAAAAAAAAAAAGAAATCTCCAAGATGCCAGCCAGGTAACTCATACCTGTGATTTAATCTTGCTTTCCCATCAGAACTATGAACTGCCTCAAGAAAGAGACCCAAACATTCACCTTTGCGTCTTTTCATCATATGAAAATGCAACAGAAGTCAATGAGAAAATATTGTTCTATATACAGGTATTTTTTTTTATATCTGAATCTTTTTAGAAAAGCACCCAAAGTGAATATCCAAATTTTCTTTTAACTTTAGCATGCTTTTGCTCTTCTCCAGTCCATAATGTTACAAAATTCATAGATGAACACCATTCCTTCTCACTAAGTAAATATCTTGTTTTTAGATGTGAAATGCCTCTAATATTCCTGATTTTCATTTTGACACAAAGAAGGATTTGTGGAGCTGTGCAAGAAATAAGTTATCAATTGTTATTCCACATCACCCTTGGAAATAAACAAAAAGGCTTAAAACTTGGGAAATATTTGGAGTCTTTCAAATGCAGTAAGTTTCAGGGTGGCACTCTCTCTGAACAGCACATGCAAGGCCTACCCCCTCCAAGCATAGGGGTAGATCACCCTTTCCACACATGTGGATGTTCCCATAGACTTTGCTCCAGGAGATCTTTTCTGTCCAGACTTTTGCTTCCATGATTCTGCCCTTGAAGCCATTCTTCCTTCAACTCGTCACTTCTCTGTCCCTTTCAGTCTAGGCTGGCAGAGGTTCTGCTTATACAAATTTTTCAAAACCCTTGTTGACTTTGAGTACAGTTCAAGCAGATCCATACCATTAGACAACAGAATTTTCCATAGATCCTTCCTGATAACTGCATTTCCAGTGCTGACTTCCACTGAAATGATTGACGGATCCATGTTCAGCAACACTCTCTTTAGCAAAGAGTTGTTCAGTTAAACCCTCAGATGGAGCCTAATCCTCTGGGGTCTCAATGTCCCTAAAGCTCAAGGAAGTCCCTGATAGAATCGCTTCTGGTCCTCTTCTCAGAGCACAGTATCAGGATAGGCTGAGAATTTTCAAAGTCATCAATTGCTAGTTCCTTTGTGCCAAAGAGTTTAACTCTCAATTTATCCCCCTCTTTTTCTTTCACACTTTACTATAAGTGGTGAGGAGAAGCCAGGCCATACTTTCCACATTTAGCTTGGAAATTTTCTCAGCTAAATACCCAAGTTCATTATTTACAAGTTCCAGTTTCCGTCTGACATCAGATTATGGTTTATCCAAGTTCTCTGCTGCTTTGTAACAAGGATTACCTTTCTTCCAGTTACCAGTAATACATTCATCATTTCCTCCTAAGGCCTCATCAAAGGGAACTTTAACGATCACGTTTCTATCAACAATCTCTTCAAAACAGTCTAAGCTTTTTCTATCAAGAGCCTCACAATTCTTCCAGCCCCCATCCGTTACCCAATTCCAAAGCTCTTTTCCACATATTTAGATACTTGTAATAGCAGCACCTCACTTTTCAGTACCAAAATTGTTTTCATTTCTTGATTGCTAAAACAAATGCCATACAATGGGTTGGCTTAACAGCAGCAATTTATTGGCTCATGATGTCAGAGTCTATAGGGCTTGTATCCTCTTAGGGTCAGTGTTATCTGGCTGGTAGGCAATCGTTGTCCTTGGCTTTTCTGTCATATGACAATGTACATAGCAGTATCTTCTCCTTTCTCTACTGGGTTCTGTTTCTCTACTTCCAGCTTCTGGCTGCCCCCCATGGCTTCTCTCTTTGTGGCCTACTCTGTACATGGCCTCCAGTAATAAGGTGAAGATACTTCCTGATTCTTTTGTGCCCCTCCGTAACCAAACTAACCTCATCGAAAGGTCCCATTTACAACGGGTTCACACCACAGGAATAAATTAAGATTAAAAGCATGTTTTTCTGGGGTATATATTCAAGCCACCACAAGGTATATAGATAGACTTCTCCAAATGGGCATGGAGTATGGAAGTTTTTATGTTTCATATCACTGTTTACCAAAAATCAACCAGTGGAGAACAAGACAAGACAGCCTATTCTGTCCATGTCTATCTGCCTCTTCCTTGAGCAGCTCCTGCGCTTTACTCAATAGGCTTCCTCAACAAAGTGAACATGGTGGCAGGGATGGAGATTTTACAAGATCTCGGCGGCATGAACTTCCACTCACTAAGGCTAAAATGACTACAGCCAGTACTGAACACCAAACCTGTTAACAGCAGAGAACAACATGGCACCATTCCTGGGGGGGTCCAGCAAGTGACCTAGTAGCTGGTGATTACACTGGAATCCTTCCATCATAGAAGGGGAAGTCCTTCCCTTTATCTAGATATAGATTCACCGTCCCTGTCCGCAGTTCATCTCCCAAACCACTATTCCTGGACTTACAAAATACCTTATTCACCATCCTAGTATCCCACATAGGGTTTTCTCTGACCCAGGAACTCATTTTACAGCAAATTAAGTATGGCAATGCACTCATACTTCTTGAATTCACTCATCTTACCGGGTCCCTGAGGCAGATGGCCTGAAAGAATGGTGGATGGATTTTAAGACTCAGTCATATTGTCAGTGAAGTGGTAACATTTTCCAGGGCCAGGGTAATGTCCACCAGGGTGCAGTATGCTCTATATTATCAACCAGTACATGGTAATGTTTCTCTTATAGCCAGGATTTATGAGTCCTGGAATCAAGGAGTAGAAGTGGGGCTGCTCTGTTATCCATAGTGATCTAATATCAAGGTTTTTTTGTTCATACAAACTGAGATGGCCTTCTGGTCACTTTAGGCTCCTCATGCCAAAAAAAAAACAACCAAAAGGTGGGGGAGGGAGCATGTTTCTCATTGTTAAGACAAATAACATGTGATGGGTTGACTTAAGCAATGGGAATTTATTGGATCATGGTTTTGACGCTCGAGCAGTCCAAAATCAAGGCAATGCTTTCTCCCAGGAAACTGGTGTTCTGGTGTTGGATGCCAGCAATTCTGGTCCTTGGCTTTTCTGTCACATGGCACTGCACATGGCAGCAGAGGGAAGAGGGAAAGCTGCTCCCTCTGACTTCCCTCTCTCAGTGACCTTCTTTGTATGGCCTTCAATAAAAGGTTTAAGACCCATCCTGATTCAGCTGGGCCACGCCTCAACTGAAGATAACTATCAAAAGGTCCTATGTACAAGAGTTCACTCCCAGAGGAATAGATAAAGTTTAAGAACCTATTTTTCTGGGGTAGCTCCAAGCTATCACAGTAGGGGAGAGATTTCTGTACTTACTGGCTGGAGTGATTGATCCTGACCATCAAGGAGAAATGTGGGCATGAAGAGCATATCTGGAATGTGGGGGATCCTTTCGGCTGCCTCTTAGTCTTCCCATATTCTGTGATAAAACTTAATGGAAAACTACAACAATCTAAATGTTAGTGGCCCAGACCCTTCTGGAAGTTTTGGGTCACCCCACCATGCAAGACTGTGACCAGCTCCACTGCTTGCTGAAGATAAAACAAACTTGGAATGGACAATGGAAGAGGGATGTAATAGTTACCACCCATGACCATATGACCAGTTGTAGAAATGAAGACTTAGTAGCTATGAATGTTTCTTCCTAGCTTTGATATAACCATATTTGTGATATATATTAACCAATATATTTTTAGTTTTTCTTCTCCAATTTACCTAATATCTAACATAGGATGTCTTAATAGTGGTTAACCTCATATGTCAGAATTTAAATTAAAAGACATCAAGCAGGAATATAACTCAACTAGACTTCTTAACAAGCTCCCCCTAAGGTTCCCATTCAGTAGCTGGATATGCTAGGTGTTCTAGTTTGCTAGCTGCCAGAATGCAACACACCAGAGACGAATTGGCTTTTAATAAAAGGGAATTTATTTTGTTAGTTCTTCAGAGGAAAGGCAACTAACTTTCATCTGAGGTTCTTTCTTAGGTGGGAAGGCTCAGGGTGATCTCTGCTGGCCTTCTCTCCAGGCCTCTGGGTTCCAACAACTTTCCCCAGGGTGATTCCTCTCTGCATTGCCAAAGGCCTGGGCTGAGCTGCGAGTGCTGAGATGAAGTATGCCGAGCTGCTTGAGCTGTGCTACATTGTGCTCTCTCATTTAAGCACCAGCCAATTAAGTCAAACGTCATTCATTGCAGCAGGCACGCCTCCTAGCCAACTGCAGATGTAAATCAGCAACAGATGAGGTTCACGTAGCATTGGCTAATGTCCACAGCAACAGAACCAGGTGCCTTCACCTGGCCAAGTTGACAACTGAATCTAACTACCACACTAGGCTTTTCAAAATGACTAATTGGCGATACTCTCCTGTTTTTGTTTGCTAAACCTACCAGAATGCAATATACTAGAAATGAATCACTTTTATAAAAGAGACTTATTAAGTTACATGTTTACAATTCTAAGTCTTAAAAGTGTCTACACTAAGGCATCCAGAGAAAGATACCTTGATTCTGAAGAAAAGCCAGTGCCTGTCTCATGGGAAGGTATATGGCTGGCATCTGCTGGTTCTTGTTTCCAGTTCTGTTGCCTTTAGCTTCTGATTCCAGTGGCTTTCTCTTTAGCTGTCTGTGGGCCCTAACTTAGCTGCTCCAGGACAAAGTTCTGGGTTTCATCTCTTAGCTAAGCATCTCACGAAAAGGCACATGGCAACATCTACTGGGCTCTGCATTTCCAAATATCTGCATCTATGTCGATTCTTTTAAGGATTCCAATAGAATAATCAAGACCAAACTTGAATGGACAGACTCACATCTCCATCTAATCAAAAAGTCACACCCATTGGCATGTCACATCTCCATGAAAGTAATCTAGTCAAAAGATCACATCCACAATTCGGTGTGTCACAGCTCATGGAAACAACCTAATCAAGAGATCCCACCCTATAATACTGAATCAGGATAAGAAGAACAAGGCTTTTCTGGGGGTGCATAATAGTTTCAAACCAGCACACCTCCTTAACCCTCCAACTTTCCTGCAGCTCCTCCCACATGGTGTAAAGACTGTTTTCTATAGTAAATCCTTTATCTCCTAATGGTAACTCTGCTCCCCAGCTGAACCCTGACTGATACAGACGAAATCAGAAGTGTCATTTCTGGAAAGTGTCTTTAAGGGGAAGGAACAATCCCTTCTTCATCCATTCCTCCTTCCTGCCACTTGGAATGCAAAAGTGATGGCTGGGGCTCTGGCAGCAGCTCTTGGACCGTGAGGAGCTAGTCCCCTGAAGGATAGAGGAATAGCAAGAGAAGAAGCCTGAGGGGGTGATTATTGAGTCACCATATCAACCTGCCTACCTCTGGGATTTGTTTACATGAAAAGAAATAAACTTCTTTTCAGGCCACTCCGATGTGAGGTTTTCTACTAGTCAAAGCCACTCTGATTTCAAATTTTTCATCACTTACAGCCTAAACTAGTCCTAACTGAAGCAATTCCTGAATATTTTCTTTATTCTTTTTTTATATTCTGCACAGTATTCCATCAGAATAATATATCACAGTATATTCAACAATTTCTCTGCAGGTGGACTTTGAGATTACCTCCAATTGGTTGATGTTATAATAAATACTGTTGCAAGAAACATCTTTGAGAATACATCCTTTGCCCTTCCAAGTTTCTATGCCCACTGGTCTATAAAGCCTGTCAAGGAATTTTATCCCCCCCATATTTATATCCCTGGCACCTAGGTCAGTGCCTGGGGCACTATAGCACTCCAAGCAAGTTTGTGTGTAAATGAATGGATGGAAGAATGAATGCTGTACAGGTTTAGTCCCAGTGTCAGACTATGCAACCAGTCGCAAGCCCTTCCTTGTTCATACCTGGGAAGCCACACCTTACAATCACCTCTAGCCTAGGAAATACCTAAATAACGCCCCCCCCAAAAAAAAAACCTAATTTTTTGTCTTGACATCATGTTCATGTCTCTTACGTCTTCATCCATCCATTAATTCATTTTTTCAACAAGTATTTATTGATATCCCTCTATAATATATCAGTACCAACTGCTGGGGGTATAATAACGGAAAAGACAGTCCATACATTCAGAGAAGCGATAGCCTAGTAGAACAAATACTTTTAGGATTGCTGTGGTGCGATGTTGTGAGTATATAGGAAGGCTCTTGTCATGGAAAGGTTCATGTGTCAACTTGGCCAAGAGGTGGTACCTGTTTGGTTGGGCAAGTGCTGGCCTTTCTATTACGATGAGGACATTTCATAGAATTAAATCAAGATCATGTCAGCTGCATCCACAGCTGATTCCATTTGTAATCAGCCAAGGGGTGTGTCTTCTTCAATGAGTGATGCTTAATCTAATTATTGGAAGCCTTTTAAGGAGGATTCAAAAGAGACAGACTCTCTTTCTGCTTGGGCTGGCAAGCCTCTCCTGTGGAGTTCATCGACACCCTCCATCAGAATCGTCGGCTTCACAGCCTGCCCTATGGGTTTTGGACTCTGCATTCCCATGGTTATGTGAAACACTTTTATAAATTTTATATTTGCAAGTGTTTCCTATTCATTCCGTTTCTCTAGAGAACCCTAACTAATACAACTTAGTACCAGGAGTAGTTCTTAAGAAACAGAATCTTAAAAATGGGTTTTTATGAATGGTTTTCTACACTGACTGGACTCAAAGGCACTAAGGACTCTGATTCCCATAATCAGAATGACGTTGCTAGTCCATGAAGTGAGTTGGCAAAATAGATAGTCAAAATATCACCGTTTGATTCTCCTAATGCTTCGCTTGTAGGAAGCCAGGCTCTGGGGGATAATGTTTTTGACAGCTTTATGGAGTTTTGTGGAAATAAGAGGTATTGAGATGTTGGCTGGTTGTTGTTAGATACACTGGATACATTAAAGAATGAAGGGATGGGCTTAAGGCATCAAACAAGAAGCTTAAGCGCCATCCGATAGATGTAGAAGTTTCTATGAGTATCCTGAAGGAAAATCTCATTTCCTGTAGCTGTAGACGTCAGATTTCCAAAAATCAGACTCAGAATCTTATTGTTAGAGTAGCAACTTACAATGTAAACTGAAATCTCAATGTTGCATGGTGTCTGCCGTTAAAGTGAGGGCATTGATTGGAAAGGAGTGGGACCTTGAAAAATGGAATGGTGACATATGGATTGATAATGATGTCGGGGGTGATGTTGAAACCCTAGGTCATGCTGAGTCTTCTCTAGATAACCCTGTAATAGTCTGCCCTGAGGACACACCTGCCCCAGTTCCAGCCTCCCCTGAGGAGTTGTCCACTCAACCTCCTCCTGAAGGAATTAGCCCTAGAGTGATTAAACCTGTTTCATCAGATGAAACTGCAAATGAATGCCCTGAAGCAAATGGCTTGGAAGATATTTCTAATTCTTTTCATGACCCACCCCCACCAGCCCTCATTTCTTCCAGACCTGTAACTAGACTAAAGTCCCAACAGGCCCCTAAAGGTGAGGTACAAAGTATCACACATGAGGAGGTACGTTATACTCCAAAAGCACTGTGTGAGTTTTCCAATTTATATAGACAGAAATCAGGGGAATATGTGTGGCAATGGATTTTAAGGGTGTGGGATAATGGTGGGAGGAATATAAGACTGGATCAGGCTGAATTTATTGATATGGGCCCACTAAGCAGAGATTCTGCATTCAATGTTATAGCTCGAGGGGTTAGAAAAGGTATTAACAGTGTGTTTGGATGGTTAGTTGAAACATGGATCAAAAGGTGGCTGGCATTATGTATTTTGAAATGCCAGAACTGTCCTGGTATAATGTAGATGAGGGGATCCAGAGGCTTAGAGAGATTGGAATGTCAGAGTGGATTTACCATGCAAAGCATGCTCTTACACCCCAGGAATGTCTGGAGAATGCACCTTTTACCAGAACAGTGGGAAAAAAATTGGGAGACTAGCACCATCATCCCTGAAGAGCTCTGTAGTAGCACTTCTCTTTA
>PVIY010045403.1:0-19103 GCA_004026745.1 Myrmecophaga tridactyla | reverse complement strand
ATTTGGAGATGCAGAAAGGACACGTCCTAGCGAAGCTGTTTGAACCCAGAAGCTGGAAGAGAGGGCCAGCAGACCTCACCCTGTACCTTCCCATGTGACACAGAAAATCAGATGAAAGCTAGCTGCCTTTCCTCCGAGGAACTGTAAATCTGTATCTAAACAAATCCCCTTATTAAAAGCTGATCGAGGGCAGGTCATGGTGGCTCAGTGGCAGAGTTCTCACCTGCCATGCCAGAGACCACGGTTCAATCCCAGGTGCCTGCCCAAGCCAAAAAAAAAAGCTGATCTATCTATAACTTTTACTGTGTGATTGTGAAAATCATGGGCTTGATGCTCCTTTTTTTATCCAGGGTATGGACAGATGAGTAAAAAGATATGGATAAAAAATAAATAATAGAGGGGACAAAGGGTAAAATAAATTGGGTAGACAGAAATACTAGTGGTCAATGAGAGGGACGGGTAAGGGGTATAGGATGTATGAGTTTTTCTTTTTTTCTTTTATTTCTTTTTCTGGGGTGATGCAAGTGTTCTAAAACTGATCATGGTGATGAATACACAATGTGATGACATTGTGAGCCATTGATTGTACACCATGTATAGAATGTATGTGTGTGAAGATTTCTCAAAAAAAAATTTAAAAAAAAAGAGCCGATCCATCTCTGGTGTGTTGCATTCCGGCAGCTTTAGCAAACTAAAGCATTAGCCAATGTGACCTCAGACTGCTCCTACGCTCCCTCCCCAACTTCTTCTGCTCCGTGCCTCTTTCTGTGTTTTCCCCTCAGCCTGGAATGCCTTGTCCTATCTGTGCCCCCTCCCTAACCTCAAAGCCAAACACCCTGCTCTAGAAAAACTGTCTGGACCCTGCACCCATCAGCCCCAGGAACTGGAAGTGCTTGCTCCTGCTCTCTAAACATCACTGATACTTCAGCTTCAGGTCATCTATATAGGGGAACTCTAGTAGGACACACTAACAATGTTGAGATAAGGATACATTTTGAGAGATAAAACTAATGAAAAGGAAAGTGTAATAGATATTAGCCGTCCACAGTGTGGGGGTTATACTGAGATGACTGAGACACCTGCAAATGCTCAAATCTCATCAACCTAAAGAAAGCTATAACCTAAAAGAACATATTTCGTCCTGTCTCAAAATATATGTGAACTGAAAAGTGATGGTCTATACTGAGTCTACACAGAGTCTACAAAGTGGAAACTGTGCAATTAGAATATTAGTGTCTACCCAGCTCTGCCCAAGCGTATGATGCTGGAGCAGATAGTCATACAGATTCCTGGCTCCAGAAAGCAGGGTTCTCACATGGGAGGAAAAGCTCATCACACGGTCCCAGGTGCCCGGCAAAATATAAATCTCCACTAAGTCATTCAACAACCGGTGCTCCAGAGCCTGAATCCCAGGCAAGTTTCTTATGAATTCATTTTCACAGGTACCTTGACATTAAGGAAAGATACACTGAATAGCAGATACTGGAAATATTATCCACATTTTCCAATTATTACAAAAAGGAGGGGCGTGGTGAGACTTCCAGTTAAATCCTGGTTAAATGAATACATGCATTTATCTCTGATCTCTCCCCATATCCTGTAATGTGTACAGTTATAAAACCACAAGGGTAAAGCAAATTGGAAATGAGACAGCAAACAGAAACAAAATTTTAGAAGCCAGAAGGACAAGTGAGAATTAATTTGTTAGAATTCAGGAAATCAATTCTGAGCCAGCAAAAAGGCAACAGCTCATTTTGCACGACAGAATCCACTCCCCCACCCCCACACACCCCCACACCCACAGGTACAGTAATTGGGGCAGTGGGAATTCTGGAAGTGGGTTTGAAAGTGGAGCTATGCATCAAGGGATTGAGAAAACCTTCTAGACCAAAAGGGGGAAGAGCAAAATGAGACAAAATAAAGCGTCAATGGCTGAGAGATTCCAAACAGAGTCAAGAGGTTATCCTGGAGGCTATTCTTATGCATTATATAGACATCACCTTTTTTAGTCAAGGTATAATGGAGATGCTGGAGGGAAATGCCTGAAAATGTAGAGCTGTGTTCCAGTAGCCGTGTTTCTGGAAGATGATTGTATAATGATATAGCTTTTGCAATGTGACAGTGTGATTATGAAAAAAAAATACTAGTGAACAATGAAAGGGAGTGGTAAGGGGTATAGAAAAAAATAGAGGGAATAAAGTTTAAAATACATTAAGTAGATGGAAATACTAGTGGTCAATGAGAGGGAGGGTAAGGGGTGTGATATGTATGAGTTTTTTCTTTTTATTTCTTTTTCTGGGGTGATGCAAATGTTCTAAAAAATGGTCATGGTGATGAATATACTACTATGTGATGATATTGTGAGCCATTGAGTATACACCATGTACGGAATGTTTGTATGTTAAGACTGTTCATGTTATATGTTGTTTTGGTTTGATAATAAAAAATAAATTTAAAAAAAAGTTCTACCCAACAACAACCCAATATTGGGTGAAATTTTCCAATTAAAAAAAAAAGAAAGTGGAGCTATGAACAACAGGATGGATGGAAAAATATGCTTGAAAAGCAGTTAAATCCCCGATCCCCCCTTTTTGATCATGATAAATGCTTTCCCCCAACCCTGGTAAATGGCAGAGAATGTTTATTCTCTGGAAAGGTAAAACAGCAGGCTCTCTGGATGAAAGGACACAAGCCCAATGGAAGGTTGGGTACATACGTAAAGATGAGACCCCCCCAAACCCCTTCCTCTACTCAGCTTCCAGCAAAAATCTCTGTGGCAGGAGAGCAGAGTCTTTTCCGGGGAATATGACTGGCCCAAGAGGTAAAAACAAAACATCACAGGTTCCCCAGTGAAGAGCAGAGGAGTGGTTCTCAACTGGGTGGGGTGGTGGGGTGAGGGGTTGTCATCCCAAGGGGACAGTTGGAAGTGCCTGGAGACATTTTAGGTTGTCACACCTCGGAGAACACTGGCATCTAGTGGGTAGACATCCTGCAGTTCAAGGGATGGTTCCCCACAGCAAAGAGAACATCCATCCCCAAATGTCCACACTGCTGAGACAGAGAAGTACTGACCTTCAGTGAAGAGTAGGGTCAACAACTCCCACCCACGCTCGGAGCTTCCCACGCCACTCCTGTAAATACGAGTGGACATTTGGAGAACATCCTACCATGAAAGACACAACCAAGAAGACAGACCATGCAACCAGACAAAAACTTAAAAAAACAATCCTTAATATTCTCAGAGAAATTGTGACTCAGTGGTAGAATTCTCACCTGTCATGACAGAAACCCGGGTTCGATTCCTGGAGACTGCCCATGCCAATACATATACACCTATTCTCAGAGAAATTAGAAAAGATATTCCACCAAAAAAACAAAACAGCTTTTCCTGTGGGAGCTGCTGGTTTGAGAGGAACGTGGCCTTCTCCCCCCAGCATGGTGTGCCCTCATCCATTGATATCGATGTCCTCTGAAAAGGGGGAGTCATTTGGCAAAAATGTCACTTTGCCTGCTGTATCCAAGGCCCCCGTTAGATAGGCTATCTTGTTCACACCAACTTGCACAAAAACAACAGATAAACCCTATGCTGTCCGTGAGTTAGCAGGTCATCTGACCAGTGCTGAGTCCTGGGGCACTGGAAGAGCTATGGCTCGAATTCCCAGAGTTAGAGGCAGAGGACTCAGCGATCTGGCCAGGGTGCTTTGTAGGCTTCTTGTTTGCATGGCATAGATGGCACCATGGAGCAAACACAACACAGAAGCGATATGCCACCTGCTCTGCCCTGGCCACCTTGGCCTTACCAGCACTGGTCATGTCTAAAAATCATCATATTGAAGGAGGTCCTGAACTTGCTTTAGTGGTTGAAGATAAAGTTGAAGGCTACAAGAAGACCAAGGAGGCAGTTTTCCTTCTTCAGAAACTTAAGGCCTGAAATGATATCAGAAAGGTCTATGCCTCTCTGCAAAGGAGAGCTGGCAAGGGCAAAATGAGAAATGTCATTACATACAGTGCTGGGGACTGTGCACCATCTATAATGTGGACAATGGCATCATCAAGGCCTTCTGAAACATCCCTGGAATTACTCGGCTTAACGTAAGCAAGCCGAACATTTTGAAACTTGCTCCTGGTGGGCATGTGGGATGGTTCTGCATTTGGTCTGAAAATGCTTTCCGCAAGTTAAATGAACCATATGGCACTTGGCATAAAGCTGCCTCCTTTAATGACAGAGTCACTACAACCATCCCATGCACAAGATGATGCCTGCAGAACTTAGCAGGCCTCCTTAGCAGAATCTTGAAAAGCCCAGAGATCCAAAGAGCCCTCTACGCATCAAGCAAAAAGATTCATCGCAGAGTCCTAAAGAAGAATCCACTGAAAAACCTGAAAATCATATTGAAACTAAACTCATATGCAAAGACTATGTGCCGAAAAACCACCCACCAGACCAGAAATCACAAACGCAGGGTGGATAAAGCTGCAGCAGCACTAAAGGCCAAACCAGATGAGAAGGGGGTTCCAGGCAAGAAGCCTGTAGTGGGGATGAAAGAAGAAATGAAGGCTGTTGGTGTTAAGAAGCCAGAGAAGCAGAAGCCTTTGGGAAAGAAGGCTGCAGCTACCAAGAAGCCAGCAGAAAAGAAACCTACCGCAGAAGAAAAGAAGCCTGCTTCTTAAATTGCTTATTCTGTAATACTCAAAGTCATTTTGGACATCTTATTTTGAATAAAGACCAGATCAAAGAGGCAGCAAGGAAACAAAAAAAAAAACAAAACAAAAACAGAAGATGCTTAAAAGGAGGTGGTGGTGGGGGGTTGAACATCCAGAGAATAAGAAAAGGCTCTTGAAAATTAAAAATAAATTAACACAAAGAAAAGAAAAGAAAAAACCAAAGAAGGAAAAATAAATTAACACAGTCACACTAAAAAATAGAAGGCAGTATTAAGGAAAACTCTCAAAAGTGGAGCAAAAAGACAAGGAGAGAACAATTTAGGAAAATTCTAGGGACTCCAACATGAACACACTAGGAATCCAAGTGTAACAGAAAAGCTTTAATGGAAGTGAAAAAAAAAAACTTCCCAGAACATGAGTTTCCAGACTGAAAAGACCCACACAGTAAGTACCCAACTAGACCTACCTTAAAAAGCCCATGAATGTAAAACTTCAGGAGGGTGAAACAACAGACCCTAAAAGTTTCCAGAGTAGAAAATCAGGTTACTGACAAGAATAAGAATTAGCACTGGACTTCTCTCTAGCATAAACGGAAGTAAGAAGACAATAAAGCAATGCGTTCAAAATTGTGAAGAATAAAACAGATTTTCAATCTATTTTCCAGCTATCAATCAGGTACAAAGGAAATAAAAACATTTTCAAACATATTAGGTCTCAAAAATTGCCACTAGTGCACCTTTTCCCAGGAAACTAACAAAATATATGCTCCACAAAAATATGGAAATAAACTAAGAACTCATGAGAGCCTGAAAACAGAGATCTAATACAAGAGATGGAGGCAAAGGGAACCCCTATAGTGATGAAGAGAAGTCCCAGGATGACAGTTATAGAGCAGGCTAGAGGCAATCAGCCCAAACTGCAGCAGGTTAAAAGGCTAAAGGATGGGTGATGCGATGGTGGCTCAGTAGCAGAGTTCTCACCTGCCATGCCGGAGACCCGGGTTCAATTCCCAGTGCCTGCCCATGCAAAAAACAACAACAACAAACAAACGCTAAAGGATATCTCCAAGACCTGATGTGCTTCATTGCATGGAAAGGTGATTTGGGATTAATTAATCAGATGTACTGAGAAAAACAAGCAAGAAAAGTACTAACTCCAGGGAAACAAAAAAAGTGACACATGAAGGGAAAAGTAATTATAGTACTCTACGTGGCTCAGCTGTGAAAACATTTTCATAAAAATATAAATCCTTGATCATTGGTCAAACTGAAATTACAATATAGCTATTGGAGAAGAGTGGATGGGAAGTAGTAGGTATATATGAAAGAGATCTAAAGCCTTATTGTTCATGATGTGAAGTCAATAGAAACATTTATTATCAAAATAAACACGTAAGGGTTGAAAGTTGCTTCCAAGGTATGGGAAATGTTTTTTCAGTGGGGGAAGTGGAGAGGGATCTTTTGTTTCTTCATATTAGGACCTTATAGAACTACTGGCTTTTTAAACCACCTGCGAATATAACTTTGATAAAAAAATTTTTTAATGATGTTAAAAAATTAGGGGAAACAATAAAGTATAAAGAAGTAGTTTTATAAAATGATTCAGGCTCACCACCTAAAGCCAATTACTTTAACATTTTGACTACTTTGCGCCATTTTCCTCTGCATAGTATAAGTATCCATACTCAAAGTAGGAAACATGCTATATATAGTTTTGGTTCCTGCTTTTTTTTTCTTTTCTTTTCCTTTTTGGGTGCATGGTCTGGGAATTGAACCGGGGTCTCCCACATGGAAGGCGAGCATTCTACCACTGAACCACCTGTGCACTCCAATGAACGAGCCATGCACCCTGGTTCCTGCTTTTTCACACTGAACACATATTAGCCTTTTCACGTCTTTAAATATTGGTTGAAAGCGCAGTTTCTAATGGCTGCATAATATTCTAATATTCATCATGCTATGATTTAACAAACCTCTTTTTACGACACATTAATGTGTTTATAACTTATCACCATTACAAATAACACTGTGAAGAATATCATTCTACGTAAATCTCTGTGTACTCTGAATATTTCTTTGGCATAACTTCATAGAAATGGATACTTGCAAATTAAGGTCTTCATTAAATTAACCTCCAGAATGCTTATATCAGCTGTCACTCCCAACAACAGAGCACACAGCCTCCACTTCCCCATCCCCTGGGTATCAGTTTTTCCCATACTGTCCAATTTCATAGGTGAAAAAAAGTTTTCATTGTATATCTTTGATTGCCAATTTTTGTTTGTATATTTTTCCTTACCATTTGTGCAGTGGCTATTTGCTTTTCTTCTTTTATGAGCTCTTGGTTTTTGTCTTTTGTGCTACTTCCATCTAGGCCACATGGGAAATTAATCCTATTCAACCTAATTTAAAACTTGATCCCATGAGATAAATACACAAATCAGACCCGCAGACCTGATGGTCTGTGGGTTCCCTGAAACAATCAGCTTTCTGAATTAGGCTGCCCCACGGAGGCCCTATCTACCTGTGAGGCTCTGCCTGGCAACCGGGCAGCTGGACACCTTTATGATACATGTCACATTTCACCATTTTTACCCCCTTAGGGCACGTCCCATTTTCGGTCATCCGTATTCATCTTTTCTCCCCACTTCTCTTTCCTCCTAGAGGGGAAGAACCCTATCCAACAGATCCTTCTGTTCCTCACCTCACCTAACCTGTACTTCCCACCTCACAGATACTCAGAGGTCTGATGAATAAAAATAAAAGACTGTGGATGGCGGTGGAGTGGGACCATGAACAGAGGCAGAGGCCGAACGGGAACACTGGAAGGGCAGATGGGAGGCCAGCCTCTACCCCATCTGCAGCGGGGGCCAAGGCAGCACTGGATGCCCATGACCAGCATGCTCAGTTTCTGCTTTGCAACACTGAAAATGGTTCCCAGACACATTAAAGACTGACACAAAGGAATAAAAAGGAACGGAGTCCTGATATTGCTTCCACATAGATGAACCATGAAAACTGTATGCAAGTGAAAGTAGCCACAGAAGGCCAAATACTGTATGATTCCATTCATATGAAATGTCCACTGGAGGTAAATCTGTAAGGACAGGAAACAGATGAGTGGTTCCAGGAGCTGGTGGGAGGGGAAGATGGGAAGTGCCTGCTAATGGGTTTCTTTGGGGGGTGATGAAAATGCTCTGGAATTAGGTAGTGGTGATAGCTGCACAGCCTTGTGAACATAATAAAATCCACTGAATTGTATGTACATTTTAAAAGAGTGAATTTTATAGTATGTGAATTATATAGTTCACATGTGGAATATATTAGTTTTATTAATTTAAAAAAAACACACCATAAACAAAAGAGGAGGAAAGCAGCTTGGTCCCCCAAGAATTTCTATGAGTAATCACTTTCTCCGTCACACCAACTTGCCTGTCCTGCCAGGCAGGCAGAGGTCACAGCCTTCCCCAGGGCAGCAGGCAGCATTCCCTCTCCGCTCCCTGTCAGCAGAGCCCCTCAATCCACCCCCCCAGCCAACCCCTCCCCCCCAGAACATCACAGAAGACGCCAGGGCACCCTGGAGAGACATCTAAGAGTGAAAGATTCTTACAAATCCAGACATTCTGGAGAACAGTACACACACGTGACCAATCTATTTTTTTAATCCACCTAGACTCTCTGCTAATGGGTTCCGTTGTGCTTCAACAGGCAATAGGCATTCAACCAATCATCTATAATCTGATTTTAAAGACCAGAGAGGTCAGAATTCCCTTTAAAATGAGCTGATAAAAAAATCAATATGGAGGTGATATAAAGTCATGCAAAAGGTTCTTTCCATCATCCTTCTGAGGGATTCTCCCCAACCCAGCACTCGCCGGTTCCTGCTGCAGCCTCCTAACTTTGTGGCAAGCGTGAGGTTCCCTATGCAGGTCCTTGCCCTATGCCAGGGGCTTACAGTTTGGGTGGGGAGCAAAGGTTTACAATATAAACGAAGCAAAGTTCTTGACTGCAGGCTACAGACAATGTGTTGGTTATGACACCAGACAAAGGCGGTGAATTCTCTGCCCGATGGTTCAAGTGCCCAATTCCTGAGACACTGGGGTTTCAAAGAGAAAGAATTTATGGCTAGGCGTGAAGCAGGAGATGAGATGGCCTAGCGGCCCAAAAATCTGTCTGCCTGAACTGCTGTAACTCTGATAGTTGTATAGTTTCAAAAGATGGGCCAGTTTTAGAATAATGAGCAAAACAGTTCCCAATGCTGTAATTAGAGGTAATCTGATTATTGAGCATGTACAGATTGATCACATGCTTAGTCACAAATGTGTGTAAGAAAATGGCAGCCTTAATATGATGATCGGTGTGATTTTTAGAATTATAATGAGGTAGAAGTGATTTATAGGTTAAAGTGCAACCTACTGAGCATGTCAGGTGGGCCTATTTTGGTTAGATCCAGTCTCAGCTCTTAAGATAACTTTGGACTTGGGGTGGGTTCATTCTAGGCTGACCCAAGCCCTTCAACAATAAACACTAGGGGCTGACTTTAGTCATCATAAGACTCTGAAGTCGCAAAATCAGATAAAATGGGTACAAAGGAGGGTCAGTCACAAGGTTTCTACAATCACAAGGGCACAAGATAAAGGCTATTCAATCACCTAAGATCAAGGAAATCAGATTACAGTTTGACAATTTCAGGTATTTCTTCTGATTATTTTAATACTTAGAAAGCAAAAGAAAATATCTATATAATGATTCAATAACCGTAATCATTTGTTAATTCCTAAGTTCTCGTTTACAACTAGAAAGTCTAAGAAGGGCTGGAACTGCAAGAAAAGGACCTTCTCACTTTCTACAGGCTGAGGACCTGAGGCTCCCTCCTGCTGGGCAAAGCCCCTGTGTAAAGGAAGCAGGGACCCTGCCTACCTCCTCTGCACCCCTTCTCACATCGAGCCACCTCTCCCTCCCTCCAGAGCCAAGGAGGCCACTAGAAGCACCTTAAGATAATGTGTCAGTTCACTGGAGGGGACAAACTTTTGAAAATTCAGCTGGAGGATACAGAACTTTAATTGAACCAGACAATCAGAATTAAACGCTCTCTCTCTGTGGCAGCTCTTCAAGGGGGCAGACCTTGAGCCAACTCATTTATCATCCCAACCATCATGCTGTTTGGCAGACGATGGTCTTTCTACACTGGAACAAGTTTGCAAAAATAAAAGAAAGACAAAGTTTACAAGATGATGGTGGAGGTGGGGGAAGAGAGGGCCAGGAGGACACCCAGAAAGCTTTGGTCAGCCAGAGAAGGGGCAATTCCTGCCCAGGAGGGGTTTTGAATAACTGCCCTTTCTCCAGCCACTCCTGGTGACCTGCCCATGGGAGGCTGTAATACAAAAAGGACGTCACCGCCCATCTGTTGCTGTGGAACTAATTTAGCACAAACCCAACTGGCGTCCATCCCCGGGGCAGGGCCTGTCATCACAGGGAGCACTAACCTCAGCTTCATCAACAGAGCCTGGCTCGTGTCTCTGACTCTGGTTGCTTAATGTGCAGGACAGAAAATGGCTGGCCCTTAGGCCTCATCAAGGAATACCTGTGGAGCCTACTGTGTGCATGGCACTGGGCCAGGTAGCACACTAATGGAGCCAAGGGCACCTCCAGAATTTCTGCTTCTGTTTTCTCATAATAGTGCCTTGGCCTAATTTCCACCAGACAGCACCAGTGGCTGAATGATTCAATTCATTACGACAAATATGGAGAGTCCCAACCATGTGTAAAGAATCAGAAATAATGAGCGTATGGATGTGCGTCTGACCAGTTGGAGGGGATTTAGGAAAATGAATAAATTATGTTCCCCAAAACTTGAGGAAGAGGGTAGGGTAGGGGAAAGACATTGCTTGCTAAGAGGAGGTGCATAAGTGTGCAGACATTCATTAACTCAGTTGCTCTGAAATTTATCCTGCCTTGGGGTCACCTGAAGGGGTTATTAAAACAGATCTCCCAGAGTTTCTGACTCAGTAGGTCTGGGATGGGGCTCAGAATTTGCATTTGTAACAAACATCCAGGAGATGCATCCAAGGGCACACTTTGTTGGCTTAAAGACACACCGGGAGAGCCAATGCAGTAATTCAAACATCGGGTAGCATCTTAGACATACAGGAATCCAGTCTAAGGTATGACCTGGAACACCCGTACTCAACTCTTCAGGCCATACACTTTGGCGCTGGCCTCCTCTGGAATGCCCCTCACCCATCACTTATTTGTTGACCAAAGTCAGGGGGCAGGAGGGCCCTGTGCCTGCCCTGAAGAAGTGCTCAGGGAATCTTTGCTGGCTGACTGAGTGACTGTTCTCACGTGGTCTTCACAGACACCATGGCAAGCAGCCCAGGCTGCACAGGTAGTGACAAAAGGAAGGGATCAAGAGAGCAGGAGACGGCAGAGGAAATCTTTGTGCTTATTCAGGGAATGCTCAGGTAAAAGAGAGACAGTTTTGAGGTGGCAATTTTCCCCTAATTGCAAAAACTCTTAAAGAGAGAAAAGGCCTGAGGCAGCCCCAATGGGACAGAAAAGACAAAATTGTTTGCAGGCTGAAGCTGCTCTGCCAGGCAGCCCCCCAAACAGCAAGTTGATGAAGTCAAGACTAGGAGGCAGAGCAAGGCAGAGGGTGTCCACAGCCCCAGGAAGAGGGTCCTGCCTCCTCAGCCTGAGGACACCAGCTGAAGGTTCAATACAAAGCATTCTGTATTGGGAAGTGGCCACACCTTTAGGCAAATGGCACTGAACTTCATCCACACACCTCAGCAATGCACCACCAGCAGCACTACCCGAAGTCCCTCTGCTTAAGCAAGCCGGGAGGTTTACGAACAGAATGATCCCACACCCTTAACTTCTGAGGGTGGGAGGGCATTTTCATAGGAGCCACTTTAGTTGCAGCCTCTGCTTATTCCATCATCAGAAACTCTGGAATGGACTTGTAACATGAAATATCCAACAATGGAACATATGCAATGTAAAGGAGACATTTAGCATGGTCAGGCGATTACATTTAACATAAAGAACACAGCGCTTGGAGTCAGACAGCCTGCCCTACCGAATCTTGGTTTTCCTTTCTCCAAGCTGTGTGACCTACAGCAAGCTCACTCACCCTCTCTAAATCTGCAAAATCAGGCAAATACCACTCACCTCTGACTCACAGTGCAGGGAGAGGCCTCCACGAAGTAACAGATGTAACAGGTACTGGACTCTATAAAAATGCCATTCAATGACCGGCACGTCATTACAGAGGCCCAAATTCCACTCTGAGCCCGGGGAAGGCAGGCAGGCCTGGGATGGGGAGGAGCAGCTGGCTCATACTCCCACCAGCTACTCCAAAAGAAGAAACAATAAAGGCCCCTCCCCCACTTTCTTTTCTTTCTATTAAAATCAACGAGCAGCACAGTACCAAATTAATATCTCTCTAATTACTAAATTGTCAGTCACCCTGTGAAAAATCTCCATAATTTAGTTATCAACTCTATTTCACATGCTGACACTGATAGTAGGGATCCGAGGCCCATAAAAAGACACATTTGGGACACCTCCACTCCCAGCCTGCTCCTCCCCACCCTAAACATGAGCTCTCCGTACCTCTATGCCTGCACGACCTCATTTAGCCCAAAGCTTCCCAAGCTTTCACTCCATGGCACACATAGAAAATGAGATGATGTGTTCAGCACCCAGCGGGTAGGGTGGGAGGGGCACACAGAGACAAATGACTGAGATTAGATGCCTAAACGGGTCACCAACCTGAGTCCTGGCTATCCCAGCCCAGCCAAACACCCAGAGGGCAGAGGAAATCCAGATCTGGGAGCTGGGAAGTTCTGATTTGATCCAACAAACTTATAAGGTAGCTATTATAACCCCCATTTCACAGATAAAGAAACCCAAGTTCTGGGAGGTCACGGCCCTTGTTAAGAAGTGGCGGAGCTGGGGTGCAGACCCTGGCGGTCCACCTTGGAGGCTCACATTCATAACCAGTACACTCTCCCACCTACCATCTCTCCCAAAAAGCCCACCTCTGGCCCCTCTCCCCAGCTGGAGCCAGGCAGCACTGGATTTAACGTGAGAAAGGCTCCCAGTTGCATAGGTGGACCTTTCCTTGGTCTGATCCCCTTCTTTTCTTCCCCCAGGAGATTGGAACAGAGTGCAGGTACTGACTCAATACCAACTGCACTGAACCCCTGTGGAGCCCCCCAAATCCTGGCCTGTTACCACTGACTGAGCACCAGGCCACATAGGGTAACTGCATCTCTCATCTCTAATCCTTTCAGCCAACTGCAAGCTAGAAATTCTCTCCCCACGTTACAGAGGGGGAAGAGAGGACCCCACAGGTGAGCTGGCTGCCCAAGGGTCTCACAGCTACCAAGAGGAAGAGCGGGGATTCAAAGTCTGGCAGAATCGAAAACCCACTCTTTCCACTGGGCAGCTGCCTCCTCCTCAGTGTCCCAGGGCTCCATGGAATCAATCTGGAAGCAAGAGATCACAGGAAGGTTGCAAAGGACTGAGCTAGAAAAGAGGTTGGGGAACAGGTCCACTGGTGACCACTAACCCCCGGGGCCCTGTATAAGGATAAAATTGGTGCCCGGCCACAGGCCTAATGCCTGTCACTTCTTTGAACCTTAGAGACTTTACTGTATTAATACAAAAGCTTTTCCAGGAAAGGAGTTTTGCTTAAGCTATTATTTAGCTATAATCTTTTTTTCTTTTGTATGCTGTACAGTAGAGATCACATTTCATTCTTTTTCCATGCGACTATCCCGATATGGCAGTACCATTTGTTGAAATTTTTTTATGGGGGGAGGGATAGTGCATGGTGGTTATGACCCTTGATTAATCTTTTAGCAGAAATAGTTGACAGCCATATGGGAATCAACTCAATTTTAAAAATAAGTGCTGGGTGCCAACCACGTACTCACTACTGTGCTAAGTGGCTGGAAAGGTGGTAGAGAAAGACAGACACAGATTCCTGTCCGCACGGAGGTTAAAGAGAGCAAGAACCAGCTCAGGAGGCATCTGCGTGTCCTCCTGCAAACCCGGGGAGCCCCGGAGGGTGCTGAGGCTCCAGCCATCCTGCTGCCTGGGCAGACCTCCTTGGCTGGGTCTCCCCTCGCTTCCTCCTGCAGAGCAGCTGTCTGACAAGCACTAAAAGAGGAACAGCAAACTGCTGAGGGCAAAGAAAGTGCCTCCCTGACCCCAGCATGCCAGATTAGGGCAAAACCAAGCTCCTCAGAGTGAAAGGGAATTCAGTGGCTGAGGGTCACAAATTTAATTTTTACAAAGACACTGTGGCCTTGTGTTTTGCTTCTTTGTAACTGCTCCTCTTTCCTCCTCCTTGCAGCATTGCTATGCTGTATCTGAGGCCCCTTAATAGTGCCCACTGCTGCCAACATGTGTCATTGCTAGAAACCGATCTCCACCCCATGGAGAGTTGCTTTGTTTTGTTTTGTTTCAATACCATTAGGCTCATCTCCTGAAACCCCAAACACTCAATGCTCTACCAGGCCTCTGACCCAAGAGGTTTAAAGTAATGCTTCTCACCTGTCACAATGACACACACAGAAAACGACAACATATGTTCAGCCCCCCTGGGGCTGCACACCCCCTGTGCCCCCCAGGGTGGGGATGGCTATCTCAGCACACCCGTTCCCAAATCATCTGTTGGGAAACTTTGGTGTCAAGACTGCAAATGTCACCAAACCTCAAGAGAGTCACGATAGAAGTGAAGAGGGCCAGAGAAGCCACACAGGTCAAAGGGCTGGTAAGCCTGAGGCACAAACAGTAACTAGTCCATTTTGATGCCAGCATCTCGCCAGGAAGAGCTGGTGGGAACTTCCCACCCAGAAAGCTCCATTTCTGCCAGACTGCAGTCGAGAGCTGGCACATCGCAACCCACATCAGATTCCAAAGAAGGGGGACACCAGGCATTCAGTAAGAGCAAAGGCTCAGGAGTAAACAAAGGCCATCCATCTTCCAGCACAGGGCAGGCTGAAACCAGCATTCCTGTGTGGTGCTGTGCAGGTTGCAGATATAAACAGCTTCTGAAAAGGCTAGCAAAATGCACAGATGACAAACCTACAGTAGGTTACTAAGGGAAACCAGGATGCTTAGTGTCAGCATCTCACCTGTTGGAGTTGATGTCTGGAAGGAATCCTGTGGCTTCTCCCACATTCCTTTCCCTGGGCCCCTCAGGGATGGAACATGGGGTGCAGGAAACAGAAGCCTAGATGTGGGGTGAGCCCTTCTGATGTTCCTAGCAGGCCCCCTTCAAAGTCAGGAAACCCTTTTTTCCTAACTGTATCTCTGTCTGGTTCCCATAGCCTATGAATTCCCTATTTCCACCTCTGAGGATGTTGGGAGACACACTGCCTAAAGGGCAGGGGAAGCCTGACAAGTGGCAACTCCCACACCCCAACTCTTCTCTTTGCCCATTATATTGGGTCCTTGGGTGCTGACCATGGAATACAGAATGCAGGGCATTCCAAGGTAAAGATTCCCTCCTGCAAGGGAAGTGCCTCCCCCAGGCACCCAGAGGCTTGCAGGGAAGCCACAGCTGCTGGGCTATGTCAAGTGAGAATCAGATCTCATTTATCATTTAACAAGCACCCTTGGGGACACCTGAGATTTAGGATATTTATAGCTCTCGTGCACATATTCTCTGGACTTGTGTGTGTTTAACAGACACGGCAACAGAACAACCAAAAGCATACAGACTTCCACATACTGAGATAGTGGCTAAATCTGGAACTCTAGGGATCCCAAACTCATCCCCAGCACACACATGGGTGTTCTGGGACCTGGGAAAAACTGGGCTTCAGTCCTTCCCTCTTCAAGGCATCAAGTTCTGCCTTTCTGCCAAGGATTAAGAGATCAGCCTGGAGCCTGCAGCTAGAGAGCAGGATGCCAGGCAGCTCCCCGCTGGCCTGTCTGGGCAGAAGGGGAGAACTCTTCTCACGCCTCTGTGTTCCAAACAGCACAGAGGCAGGCGGGGAAAGCTCGCCTCTGCTGTTCCATTCCCTGAGCACACGATGGGGCTGCTCTGGAGCCTACACTGAAGCCCTGGGAGACAGGCAAGAAAGAAAAAGCTCCACAGCAGCCCAGGCAGGGAGCCAGAACCCTCAGCAAGGCCCTCAGCGAGGAGGAAGACACCTCCCTCAACTTCTACTCTAAAATGCTTGGCCATCAAAATGTCACAGCTGCTCCTTGATCACCCAGGGCTTTCCTTTGGCAGCAACGCTGGCGAGTGCATGGGGGATGCTGAGGGATGTCCCCACGCTGAGCAGGTAATGTAGATTGACCGCCCAAAACAGACCCACGTGTTCTCTCCCTCTCTGCTAAGATCAGCAGAGGTGACCAGCAGAGGTCAAGTGGAAAGACGCCTGCTCTGGAAAGCAAAACGTCTTCTACTATAATCATCCCTTCCCTGTATTTCTCCAACGTGTAAATTGGGCGAATGATGCCTGTGGCTTTGAACTTGACTGGGGTCCAAATGGAGGCCAAGAGTAAGTGACCTGAGGGAGGAACTGGTGTCGTTATTCAAATACACCGAGTGTCCATGTGTGTGAGGAACCTTTTGAAGATAAAGCAACTGCTTTCCAGTGCTGTGAGCTTTCTCCTCACCCCATCTTACTTTTCTGAAAGTAAAACCAGCTGAAGCCTCCATACCCTCTTGCTTCTCAAAATCTACTTGGAATTCTTAGTTATATCTCTTATATCACTGGGGGTGCATTTTCTGGTTAAGAAAAGATATCTAGAGCAGGGAGCACTCAATTGCTTCCATGTGCCCAGTGATGGTTACTGTGGGAATTATAAAATGCAAAGCTGGCTCCACACCTCTGCTGAAAAGGTTGTAGGATCTGACATACTAGTGAAATTTCTATCAACTAGGCATAATACACTGTCTCTTCTACCTGCGATCTCTTCCCCCCACAAAACTACCCACAGTGGAGCACAATAATTGCTTTCAAAGTTTATTACACACCTATTATGAATGAAGAGCAATTCCAGCTGTTTTTACATGCATTCAACAACTCAAACCAGCCTACAGTGTAGACGGTAATTATGCACACATTTTCCATGTCTCAAAGAAGGCAAATCACTTAGCTAGGATCATACAACTAATATGACAAGGAGGAGACCGAAACCCAATCCTGTTTGATTCCAAGGGTTTTCCTCTGCTGTCCATGTAACTTAAAGATTTCTGTGTGTGTGAGAGAGAGAAATTATAAAATGGATCTGATAACCGATTCACAGAGGCATAGGTGCTGAATGACCAAGCACAAATACAGCAATCTCCCACACAACGCACATGAGCAGGCATCTGATTCAGACATTTCTACCTATAGTGCCATCAACCATGGCAAAGTCCCATCTTAAATCTACTCTTTTGTACTCCGCAGAGGCTAAGCTCAATGTAAGGCACATAGTGGGCTCTCATCATTTGGTCTCATTGGTGACTGTGTCACTGAGATTGCTTATTAGTAATAAGGCCTTAAATGCTGAAAAAGAAATTACCACTATATTAGACCAAAAGCAAAAGTCTTAGTACAACCTTGAAAACAACAGTGGGAAAAAATGCCAAGGGAGGCCAAACATACTTCTTGGCCAATGGAGCAGGTGTCCATCATTTGGCAAAAGTAGTAATGTACAACCCTTATGGGTAAGTTGATCCCACTTGGTACACATTTTATAGTCCTCCACAGGAAAGAGCAATTATGATGGCACATGGAAATCCCTGGTTTTGGGTGTGGGCACAGAACTCCAGATGACCTTGGGAAAGTACCTTCTCTCTCTGGGTCTAAGCTCTTTCCTCTGAAGAGATGGCATACAACACCCCTTGTCGAATGAGTGTGAAGACACCAAATACCATGTCTATAGGCATGCAGACAATCCAATCAACACAGGAGGCAGCTCAGTACTCCCCAAGGCTCCCTATATGATGATCAAGACCCAAATCCCAAGTCCAGCAATGTCTCTTAGAAGCCGTGTGACCTTACACAAGCAACGTAGCTTCTCTGAGCCACAGTTTCTTTATCTGCAAAAATGAGGAACCTATCTCGGTTATTTTGTGGAGTAAATTAGGTAATGTTTGCATGTGACCGCACTATGCCTAATATGTAGAAGAGACTCAATAACCATGAGTCGGCTTTGAATATGCAGAAAACAACTCTAACACATATATGACCTACTGAAGAGAGCTTATGGTCAAAAGTGAGCGTGGAAAGAGTATAAAGGAAGAGGAGACACAGAGAGCAAATCAACTTAGAGACAAATTTCTAAAACCTCCCTCCTTTGAACCAATCATTTCAACCCCTTGTTTCCCAACTGTACTGCTTAAAAGTTGGTCTAGCTAGAGTGAGTTCTACCTCATTCCTCTTGCCTTTCACACCTTCTGATGGAGGTGGAATGAGTAACAAGTACAAGGCTGGCAACCAAAAGGGACAGTGGAAAGCTGAGAACTGAAGGTACTGACTGGGGCTAGTCTGGTTAACTGCAGAGGCTCAGGACTTGCTCTGCCAGCAGTTTCTCTAGCCCCTGACACTCCTCTAACTCAACAGTTTTGAAACCACAGCGACCACCAAGGCACCCCCACATCATTTTTCAGAATCCAAATCTAGATGAGCTACAAAGAACAGCTCCCCTTTATGGAATGCTCCATGAGGGCAAGGCTCAATGCTAAGCATGTGGCATACAATATTTTCCCAAGGAGAAAGTCTTTTTTGTGGTTGTTTAAACCTATTTTGCTGGTAAGGAAACTGTACTACCAGACTCCCCCCAAAGATATTCTCTAAACCCCTGAGCTGCTCATGTGTCCTCAAGAACTCAAGTCTGCATGGCACATGGAAACTTCAGCCCTGGTCTTCACATATAATCACAGGGCTGGATTCTGCAAAACTTCATCCTACACAATCATCTCAGCCCCAGAACAAAAGTGGGTCTGGGAAGAAGGTGAAGCTGGAACAGAGAGCAGAGGAAACCTTAATCCTTTGGGGAGCAAAGCCTGGCAAACACCGGTCAGAGGCTTCAGGAAAGACTATGCCTTTTTCCCCCCTGCACAACCAGCTCTCCCAAAGAAAACCCGACAAAGTCACCTGGCCCTCCTGGGGTAGTGGGGGGGGGGGGCTCTTCCTCCAAGATTCACAGTGAACTCCTAACCCTTCAACCCTTTCCGTCCCCACCCTAGGCCCCAGGGAGTGGCTGGTTGGTTGCTGTTGTTTTCCCCTGTGGTCCTCTGGTAACACCACAAATTACGTTTTCGGGGACTGGAGTCCCAGAGCGCAGCGATGTTGTAATAAACATAAGCAGGACCAAATGCCTTCCCATCATATTAGATGATGCCATTTCCCACCAATCAGGCTGCTCGGAAAGGCAGCCCACACACCAATGAGGGACCAGACAGAGGCTTTGAGGGGG
>PVIY010045402.1:0-19100 GCA_004026745.1 Myrmecophaga tridactyla | reverse complement strand
GGCCGGAGCGCCGCGGTGGCCGCGAGGGCCGGGGAGAAGAGGGGAGGGGGCGGCGGCGCCCGGGCAGCCGGGCGGGGCCCTGCTTCTCGGCCGCGGGCTGGAGAGTCGGGGGAGCGCGCGCGCTCGATGGAGACCCGGGCGGGCGGCAGGCGGGAGCGCGCCGCCGGGGCGGAGGGGGAGAGGCGCGCGGCGGAGGGGAGGGGCGGCGGTTCTGGGGTCCGGGAGACCCGAGTTCGCGCGACCGCCGGACGAGCTCAGAGACCGGGTGGGAGGCGCTTCGGGAAAACCCGGTGGGGTCTCTCCCCGACCCTCCTACCGTACCCCACGACATGCACCACCTGCCCCGGCCCCCACCCCAACCACCTGGCGACCAAGGCCCTCCCGGACGCGGATAGGCCGGGCCCTGGCAACCGGGAGGTGGGTCCATCGCGCCTCGGGCGCAACCGGCCAATCCGGACGCTCGGCGTCCCCGGTCCGTGCCCTCCCCGTCACGACCACGAGGGGCCGGGTCCCCTAGGATCCTGGGGGGGGGGCGCTTCCGTCCCTCTCAAACCTGAATGCTGTTCCTCGACCCCAGGCAAACCCCCAACGTGGTGCTGGTAGGGAGCTGCTGGCAGACAAGCAGCTCTGGGAATTTAAAGATGCGTGGCAGATCCAGATTTGGGGGAAGAGAAGAAAGGTGGAGAGGGAGGGAGAGAGATGAGAAAGTACTGGGAGAGGTGACTCCAGCCCCTGCAGGGTAGGGCTCCTCCAGCCTCCTCACCCTCCCAGTTCACAGGAACGGGCTGAGGTCCTCAACAAAGGCTTCCTGGTGAGCCAGGCTTGGGGGGTGGGGTGGCGACAGAATTTGGGGGGTTGGGGGGTGGGAGGGGTGAAAACAGGTGCAGAGGAAGGGGCAGAGAAGATCCTGTGCAAGGGCCGCAGCCCTGCTGGAGGGAGTGGGAAGTGTCATTCTGGTGATCTCACCAACCAGTGCAGGGCGCGCTGATAGGGGCCATTAGCGAGGAGGGGGCAGGAGCATGAGCAGGGGAGAAGGTTATTTTCATTGCCTGCACGGGCCTCCTGAAACGCCCCCACTTTGGAGCCCCATCCTTCCAGACTCACAAAAACCTCCTGCCCCATCCAGAAAAGCAGCTCTCTCTGCCCAAGCCCTGTGCCTATCACACTCTCTCTCTCTCTCTCTCTCTCTCTCTCTCTCACACACACACACACACACACACACACACACACACACACACACACGAGCAGTCCATTCCTTCCTAGAACTTAGGGTGCTTCCCTGCATGGAGAGTCAAGGGTGGGAATTGGCACTTACATGAGCCAGGGGATTGGCAGGTTTAACCCGGGTGTGCCTGGAGGCAGAGTTTGGGGGCCTCCTCGCTTCAGGAGTTGTGCCCACAGTTGAGGTTCTGTGGATGGAAGAGAGAGAAAGGTGGGGACATCAGAACCGAATGCCCTGCTTTGGCTGGTGGAAGGAAACCCACTCCTTCAACATTCTCTCTCTCTCCAATCTTGTAGAGGGGTCCCTTCTGAGCTGCCAGGGCACTGCCCTCTGGAATGGATCCCTCTAGGCCTCCCCACCTCCCTTTGTCTACCGAAGGGGCCTGTGTGAGCCCCTTCTCCCATGACAGCAGCCTGAGTCACCTTACAGCCTGCCCACAAACCTGCAGGCTGTGACTTACTGAGTCCGCACAGATGCTTACTCGTGCCTTCTGACTATGGGCTACACCATATCCATACTTCACTAAGTGGGATCTGGACCCTGCCCTCTTATAAAAACACTCTCCAAATCATCGATTAGCAGGAGAATGGGTAATACAACCCAAAATAGGCCCTACAATGGGATAATACATAGCAATATAAAGGAACAAGCTTGGGGTGGGGGGAAGCATGAAAACTCTGTACATTCTGCATAATTTTCCTATAAACCAATAACTGGTCTTAAAAAGGAACAAGCTAAAATATGGTATAAAAAACATTAGGCGGTAGTTTGTTAGGCAGCAATGAGACTGGTCAAACGTGGGGTTCGCTGCCTGATGCACATAATAGCCAGCGTATGACACAGAGTGTGATGGTGAGGTTCTGGTGTCAACTTGGCCAGGTAATGGTCCCCAGTTGTCTGGTCGGGAAAGCACTGGCCTAACCGTAACTGAAAGGATATTTCATGGCAAGCTGATTATCCAGAAGACTGGTTTATTGAGCCATCAGTCAGCTGATTGCATCTATGGCTGATGACATCTAGGATCAACTAAAGGCATGTCTCCTGTAAATGAGATCATCCTATCAGCTGGTTTTGATTGGATCCGTTGACTTTTAAAGGCGAGGAGAGAATTTTCTTTTTCAGCCAGTGAGCCTCTCCTGTGGAGTTCATCACGACCCTTCATCAGAGTTGCCAGCTTCACAGCCTGCCCTACAGATTTTGGACTCTTGCAATCCACGGTTGTGTGAGACACTCTTATAAATCTTATATCTACAGGTCTCTCCTGTTGGTTCTGTTTCTCTAGCAAACCCTGACTAATACAACAGAGTTTCCTAGGGAGAAAGAGTTTATTGCCACATGAAGCAAGAACAGTTATAGCCTATGGGCCTAAAATCTGTCTCCCTGAGTTTAGGATTTTTTATGGATTCAAAGAAGGAGCCATGGAGTTGTTACCATTATATTAAGTATAAATGACTATGATAGTCAAATATAAAGGGCAGACTTAAGCTGGAACTAAGCTAGAATAACCATTACCATAACAAATATAAACACTATAGCTATCGGTTAGTTCTGGGTGGACTCAAGTTCCTACACTAACATTAGGGTGATCAATATAAGATGCTAAAGTTGTGAGAAAGAGTAAGGAGGTACCAGCAGGGCCACTCAAGAGGTTTTTACAATTTGCAATTCAGTGGGTTTCAGTAATTTCAGATATTTCCTTTTGGCTATTCTATGATACACTAGAAAGTAAGAAAAAGGCATCTACATAATGATTCAGTCATCCTGATTATTTGTTCAATTTTAATTTCTCAGTACAGCAATGGATAATTACCTCACATTCACAAAATCTTAAGGATATTACCAATGTTGAAACTGAGGCCAGTGGGAGTGTAAACTGAGGCAGCCTTTCCGGGGAATGAGTGGAAAGCTCTGAGTCTGCATGTCTTATGACCTAGCCATTCCACTCCTGTGTCTGTACCTGGGGGCAGGTGCTAAAGAGTCCCCTTTGTATCCCCTCAGCAAGGTTGGAAATGCTAGGGAGTTAACTTCCTCTGTCTCCCAGCCCCACCCCAGAGCAGCCCTTAGCCAATGACAGGAGCTGGTGGATAAATATTTCAACTCCCTCGCTCCTTGAGTAGGACAACTTGGAGGTAGACTGTACACCATCCCCCAGAGACCCCCAGCAGAACTTAGCCCCAGTAGCCCATGGTGGTAACGCGTTCATTTATCTTCCTCTCCGTAGCCATTAGTGGCTTCCTTCTCTGGCTGTCTCACTTCCTCCTTGCTTCCTGGGATCACCTGCTAGAGAAACTATTTGCATCCAATTCCTTTGTCAGGGTCTGCTGGGGGAGGAGCCCATGCTAAAGAAAACAACACCTCTGCCATTCACGCATCGCATCCATCATTCATTAAGTGGCTGCTGGCTGTTCTGCACTGTTCCAAGTGCTTGGGGATATAGCAGGGAGCAGAAGAGACACGTGCCTGGTCCACATGGGGCTTAGGTTCTAGTGATCCCAGAGATTCTTGCACAACATAAATTTCAGCATATGATTGGAAACAAACACCCAGGGCATGGATCCCAAGGACAGAAGCTTCTCAGGAGAGAGGAAGAGATGAAAGGGGAGATGACACAATCTCAAATGTCCCCTCCTCTGTCATTGCTACCATCTCACTCTGCCTTATTGTATGCATGGCACTCTTCATAAACCACTATTATCTTGCACAGTCAGTGTCCGCCTCTCCCCATCCCACTAGGACTGAAGCTCTGTAAGAGCGGGAGAGGGGTGTGGCTTATCTATAGGTGGCCCACCATGGAAGCTTCTGGGCCTGGACACACAATAGGTTCTGATTAGAGATGCTGGACAGACCATGAGGGACTGACCCCAGTCTCTCCAGGGCTTGTCTTTGGGCTGCTGGGTTGGGGATCGAGCCCAAAGGGCCTCTTCCAGGGCTGGGTTTCACCCATCTTCTACCTGAAGCAACAGAGGAACCTAAGCTTAGGGGATCCTAATCCTCAGGGTTTGAGTTTCAGGCTGTCTCAGAGCTGGTGAAAAGCTTTGGCTTCTTTTCCCCCCATGGAAGAAGGGTCTTGCTACCCCCATCCTAGTCCCTGTTCCCCTTCCACTGACGAGAAAGATTCTTCAGACTGAGAGCAGAGCAACGGTCAACTGCAGATGCCCCCCAGGCTAAAGTGGGAGGTTTGCACAGCTATGAGCAAGGCCAGGTCTCCCCAGGTGGGAGGAGAGGTTGGGGGGTGATGAAAAGGCAGAGCCTTCCTGGGGAGAAGCTGGACCTCTCAGATCCAAATTCCACCCCCAGCTCCCAGATTCCTCTTGTTCCTGCACCCCCTCAGGACCTGGGAGCAGCTTGGTGCAGGCCCCTTTAGGCACAGCACTGGGCGTGGACAGACAAATGAGCACCCTGCCTCCTACCTGCTTCCCCTAGCTCTGCCCAGCTTCCCCAGGCCAGAGGGGGAAGGAAGAAGCCCTCAGCCCACCCCCACGCCAGGAAGGAGCAACTGCTCAAGCATTCCCTGGTTGGGCCCTGCCCTGGGGCTTCGAGGACTGGTGGCCAAGCACTGCTGGGGAAGAAAAGGCCCTTCCATGCTGTCCTGCTAGTGTCTCCACAGCACAGCCCCCAAGAGGGGCAGCCATGGGACGATTTTGGAGCCCAGGGCCTCCAGCTCCCTCAGTGTCCCCAACCCTAGAGGCCAGCAAGACTGCAATGGAGCCCATAGCTCCTCTGGCTCAGCCCCTGGCCCACCTTGGGCAGAGCAGGAAGAGGAGTGTAGGGAGCTCCCTCCTCCCCTGACCTTGCAGCTCCAAGGGTGGGAGTTGACCTGGCAGAGCCTGGGGGAGGCGGGCCTCTGAGGGCAGGGCGGGGCTGGCCAGCTCCCTGGCTCCTGTCCTTGCCTGCCCGCCCTGACTCACCCTTGCTTCCCGGGAACTCTGCGGGAGTCCCAGCCACTCTACTCCGCTCCGAGGACCCAGGAGTTGGGCCCAGCGTCCGTCAGAGAGGTGAGTAGTTACTCCCAGCCAGTGGTGATGGGGTGGTAGGGTGGGGGTCAGACTGGGAGCCTGGATCCTGCAGAGAGTAGGAACGACCCCAGGTACGGCTGACAAAGAAGGGAGGGGGCAGAGGCTCAGCCCCAAAGGTGCCTATCCAGTGAAGCTCAACTGGGCAGAGTCAACCTCAGGGGGTCTCAAACACATGCCCCTTTCCTTGGCTGCTGGGAAAACAATAACGACTCATATTTGTCAGTCCCTCAGAGCCCTAAAACCCTACCACTTGGGGTCTGCATCAGCCTGCTGTCTGGTGCTCTTGAACCTCAAAACTCCCCAAGCCTGGGCAGGAGCAACCTGGAAAAGTACCAGGCTGGAAGTCCACAGGCCTGGGGTCTGATTAAGTGGTGATCCTTCCCCATCCTGGACCTCAGTTTCCTCTTGCGTAATAAGACCTCAGACCCTGTGCTCTCCCAGCACCCTGTCAGTGCTGGTGGCAGTCTGCTGTTTCTTCCTTGCCCCTTAGGATGGACTGTCGGGGGTGGAGGAGCTGGGGCTGGGCCAGAAGCACCTGCTCCCACCAACACCAGCAAGAGCTTGCTCCCCACTCCCCAGGTCTTTGGAGGCAATCTGGGGCCTTGAGGCCCTGAGAGGGGGTAAGCATGGTTGGGTGGAGCAGAAGCTGGGTGGAAGGCAGGTACTCACTCTTAGGCTGGCAAGATTCTCCCCCACCCACCCCCACTCAAAACCTGGCAATTTTCTCCATCTCTTCTCTGCCTGATTGACCAGTGCTTTGAGGTTCTGCTTCCAAAGATGCTGCATCCACAGAACAGAATGGAGACAGATCAGATAGGGGTAGGACGGATAGACCGCTAAGGCCACTTGCCAGTTGCACAACCTTTTCTGCCCTGCATGTGGAATACGAGGCTCCCAGCACCCACGCCTCACAGAGCTGGAGAAACAGAGGCATTTGAGGCATCTGGTGTTTGGACGTTGCACGGCAGTCTTTACTGTTCTTTTCCTCTGGGACTCCATTCAGCGAGCCCTTCTTCCCAGCCCACCACCCCCACCCTGCTCAGATAAGGGGGGCAGCCGTGTTGTCTGCAGAGATTTAATGACAGGTTCTGAAGTATCAAGCTTGAGTCACAGAGACAGATAATGATAACCCCCGTATCTGCCTCTGATTCTGTGTATGTCTACAGCATGTTCTGAGTGCCTGTGCTGTCCTCTGGGACCCTCGGTATTTCCACTTTCTTGCCTGTAATTGAGGGCAGCAGAGCTCATGACATTGTAAGATGGGTCTTGAGGGGTGGCAGGGACTAGGGTGCGAGGTCGGGTCCCTGCCTGTGTGTGGCATTTCTGCCACGGACCCCCAAGTACTATTCTTAGGTAAAGCCACTGAGCAGGTCCTGATGTGTCCCCCAGTGGGGGAGCAGGGAGAAGAGCTGGTGGTCAGAACTGAATGCAGGGTGTTAAGGCCACCGGTTCGGCTCTCCCCTCAGCTCAGTGTGTGTGTGTCCCTTCTGGTGGCTCTCTCTGGAGTTGGTATCTGCCCTGAGTGTGTTTCCGTCATGTCCCCTGGAGACTGAGACTGACTGAGAAGCATGTGTGCATTTTTCCCGGGCTTTTGCAGAGGCCCAGGAGTATAACGGGAGCACGAGGGACGGCCCGTGCAAGGAGCAGCAATGTGCTCTGGGCCACCTCCCTTGTGTGTGTGGGTTCCACGTGAGTCAGGGCCTGAGTCAGGAGACCCGTGAGGCTGGGCACAATGGAGAGCCCATGTATGGGCAGGTGGGTGCCTGCTCCCTTGCGTGCAAATGCCCCGAACTGAGGAGGGAGCCTCAGAAGCAAAGGATTAAGGGGTGTGGTGGCCTGCCCAGCCCTGAGCCTCGTGGGCGGGGTCTAAATCCTGTTTCACCTCTAACCCCACCCCCCAGGCCCCATCATCACCCAGGAGACATTCCAAGGCCTTCAAGGAACATGGGGGCAGAAAAAGGAAGAGTGGAAGTGTCAGAGTGAAAGGCTGAGATGGGGCTGGGGAGTGGGGGGCAAGTTTTCCCCAGACCCTTCCCTAGGAGATGGGGGGAGGCTAGAGAGAAGCAGCTGGCAGCCCAGATGCCCTCCTTCCTCCCTGGAGATGCCCTGTCAGGTTGAGGACACCTGCATGAGAGGACAGGGGAAGCAGATTGGCAAGGATGGAAGGATGAATGCTGGGGAGGTAGGGCTGGCCTAGGAACCCCTTCAGAGGAGGTAGGGCGCCTCCTTGCTGCCTCCCTTTTCTTTCCCCTCCAGCCTTGGGGAGAGGAGGAGGGAGGGACCCCAGCTATCACAGAGGGTGATATCCCAGCTTGTGGCTGACATCCCGGGAGTGACTTGTGCCTGGCTGTGTCGCAATAACGATACCTTGGTCTGAGAGGAAATCTAGGGACAGGCAGAGTGGGCTGACCAGGTTAGAGGATCACCCCAAGAGCTAAAATGCACTGATGCTCCGCCCCCTGCCACCTCAGAGCCCAGGTATCTGTTTCCTACCTCAGATTCTGGGCTCAAACCCAGGTGTCCTGCCCCCTCACCCTCCTCAGGGCTGACAAGCCCTCAGTTTGGCCACGCCCTGTCCCTGGGGCTCTGGTAACCACAGCCAGCTCCAGCCGGCTTTTCCGGTTGGAGGTGGTGCCCGGAGTGTCCCTGAAGGAATAGGAGGGGGTACCGGGTCTGGTCCCAAGCCCACATCCGGAAGTCCTGAGCCTCGGAGGTTCTTAGGCCCTGAGGTGCTAAGAGCTGGGACTGACAGCCAGGACAAAAGTCAAAGGAGACCAGAGAGAGGGCTTTGGGCCTTGGTGTCATGGGTGGGAGGGGGGTGCCTGGGTTCCAGGACACAGGGGACAGTGGCCCTGTGGACTTGCCTCTCCCGAGTGCTGGGCAGTCAGATGGGGCAGGGGTGCTGGGGAGCCGAAGAAGCGGCAAGAATGGTAGCTGCTCGGCTCTGGGAGGGAGGTGGAGTCTGAGGGTCAGGAAGGCTCGTGGGCAGCTTGTGAGCTGATTTTGGCAGGAAAGAGAGCAAGCTGGGAGCAGAGGCCCATGTCCTCTGGTACCCCCAGACGCCCCTTCCTGACAGCATGGATACCCCCCCCCCCACCTCCTCTTCCTTAGGCAGGATGATCCCGGTGGCCGAGTTCAAGCACTTCACCGAGCAGCAGCCCGCGTTCAAGGTGCTCAAACCTTGGTGGGATGTGCTGGCTGAGTACCTCACCGTGGCCATGCTCATGATCGGGGTCTTCGGCTGCACTCTCCAGGTAAGGGGCATGGCCGGGGGAGGGGTAGGACTGGAGGTGAATGGGGGGGAGGCCAGAAGCCGCCCTGTAACTGAAGGAAGAGGAGGGAGCGGGCATAGCCCAGTCACACTCAAAAGACCAAAGTGGATACCTTTCCATCCCTGCTATCAGAGGCAGTGGCACTGGATACATCTCTGGAATCTAGAAAGTGCTGCCATCGCCAGCTCCTTTTTCTCATACAAACACCAATGCTCAGAGGTCTAGCAAACTCTTCCAGGATAGCAGGAAGTCAGAGTGGGGGGCCTCCTGCCTTCAACCAACTCCTCTCACCCCCACTGCCCTGGCCTCCAGCCTTCTCACCTGGTACTGCCGTCTTTCCCATCCCCAGGTGACGCAGGACAAGATTATCTGTCTGCCCAGTCACGAACCCAGGGAGAACTCATCAGAGGCGCCGTGCCAACAGCTGCTGCCGCGGGGGGTCTCTGAGCAGATAGAGGGCCTCCGGGAGGCGAGCGGCCTCAAGAACAATCTGGACCTGCAGCAGTACAGCTTCATCAACCAGCTGTGCTACGAGACGGCCCTTCATTGGTACGCCAAGTACTTCCCCTACCTGGTGGTCATCCACACCCTCATCTTCATGGTCTGCACCAGCTTCTGGTTCAAGTTCCCCGGCACCAGCTCCAAGATCGAGCACTTCATCTCCATCCTGAGCAAGTGCTTTGACTCGCCGTGGACGACGCGGGCCTTGTCCGAGGTCTCCGGGGAGAACCACAAGGGCCCCGCCGCTGGACGGGCAATGCCAGCTGTGGCTGTGGCAGCAGGGGCCGGACCAGGGAAGACAAGTGAGGGCGAGAAGGAGGTGCTAGTGGAGCCTGAGAAGGTGGTGACTGAGCCGCCGGCTGTCACCCTACTGGACAAGAAAGAGGGTGAACAAGCCAAAGCCCTGTTTGAGAAGGTCAAGAAGTTCCGTGTGCACGTGGAAGAGGGTGACATACTGTACTCCATGTATATCCGGCAGATAGTGCTCAAAGTGTGCAAGTTTGTTGCCATCCTGGTCTACAACCTTATTTATGTAGAGAAGATCAGCTTCTTGGTGGCCTGCAGGGTGGAGACCTCAGAGGTCACAGGCTACGCCAGCTTCTGCTGCAACCACACAAAGGCCCACCTCTTCTCCAAGCTGGCCTTCTGCTACATCTCCTTTGTATGCGTCTATGGGATTACCTGCCTCTATACGCTCTACTGGCTCTTCCACCGGCCCCTCAAAGAATACTCCTTCCGTTCCGTGAGGGAGGAGACGGGCATGGGTGACATCCCTGACGTCAAGAACGACTTCGCCTTCATGCTACACCTCATTGACCAGTACGACTCGCTCTACTCAAAGCGCTTCGCCGTCTTCCTCTCCGAGGTCAGTGAGAGCCGCCTGAAGCAACTCAACTTGAACCACGAGTGGACACCTGAGAAGCTGCGGCAGAAGCTGCAGCGCAACGCCTGTGGCCGGCTGGAGTTGGCCCTCTGCATGCTCCCTGGGCTGCCCGACACTGTCTTTGAGCTCAGCGAGTTGGAAGCGCTCCGGCTGGAGGCCATCTGTGACATCACCTTTCCCCCGAGCCTCTCGCAGCTGGTGCACCTGCAGGAGCTCAACCTGCTGCACTCACCTGCCAGGCTGCCCTTCTCCTCGCAGGTCTTCCTGCGGGACAGGCTGAAGGTGATCCGCATCAAATGCGAGGAGCTGAGGGAGGTGCCCCTCTGGGTGTTTGGGTTGTGTGGTCTGGAGGAGCTACACCTTGAGGGGCTCTTCCCCCCAGAGCTAGCTCGGGCGGCCACCCTCGAGAGCCTCCGGGAGCTGAAGCAGCTCAAGGTTTTGTCTCTGCGGAGCAATGCTGGGAAAGTGCCCGCCAGCGTGACCGATGTGGCCGGGCACCTGCAGCGACTCAGCCTGCACAACGACGGGTCACGTCTACTCGCCCTTAACAGCCTCAAAAAGCTGGTGGCGTTGCGAGAGCTGGAGCTGGTGGCCTGTGGGCTGGAGCGCATCCCCCATGCCATCTTCAGCCTCGGGGCACTGCAGGAACTCGACCTCAGGGACAACCACCTGCAGTCCATTGAGGAGATCCTCAGTTTCCAGCACTGTCGCAAGCTGGTCACACTTAGGCTGTGGCACAACCAGATCGCCTACATCCCTGAGCACGTGCGCAAGCTCAGGGGCCTCGAGCAGCTCTATCTCAGCCACAACAAGCTCGAGACCCTGCCCACCCAGCTTGGCCTGTGCTCTAGCCTCCGCCTGCTGGACGTCTCCCACAATGGGCTACACTCCTTGCCACCTGAGGTGGGCCTCCTCCAGAACCTGCAGCACCTGGCTCTTTCCTACAATGCCCTTGAGGCCCTGCCCGATGAGCTCTACTTCTGCCGCAAGCTTCGGACCCTGCTCCTGGGTTACAACCACCTGAGCCAGCTTTCACCCCAGGTTGGGGCCCTCAGGGCCCTCAGCCGTCTGGAGCTCAAGGGCAATAGATTGGAGGCACTGCCAGAAGAACTTGGCAACTGTGGAGGGCTCAAGAAAACGGGGCTTCTAGTGGAGGACACTCTTTATGAGGGCCTGCCGGCAGAGGTGCGAGAGAAGATGGAGGAGGAATGAGGCCAGGGTGGTACGCACTGAGGTAGCAGGAGGCCGTCGGATGCTTCTGCCCCAGAATTTCCACCACTGACTTCAAGGAAGGTGTGGGTTCAGGCCAGAAGAGAAGGGACATACATGTCAGCCTTGTAAGGCCTGGGCAAGATGCTGGGACTGGTTTGTCTGGGGAGAGACAGAAAGGCTGTGGATTTGGAATGGAAACCCACATGGAGGGATTAATTCAGTCATGGGATTCCCAGGGTAAAACCACACCTGTGTCTTTGGCTGGCTGGCCTGTGCCCAGCCTTGGGCCAAAAATGCTAACCACCCTCCCTCTAGATATTCCAGTTCAGTCGGTGCCATATATGGTGGTAGGAGTACATCCCAATGGGATTTCCAATCCTCTCTCCCCTACCAAACATCTTACATCTGGAGTTCTCTCCCAAGGAGGGGACACGGAGCCAAGGTACCAGCCTCCCATCCCCCCACTTTGAAGCTAAACCCTTATTTATCAGTCTTTTGCTGTGGACATATGACCTCAGAACAATGATTTTTATACTTGGCTATGCATCAAATTCAACTGGGGAGCAAGTAGGAAACAACGTCCCAGGTCCCAACCCTGAAAGACTGACTCAGGAGGTCTGAGTGGGGGCCAAGAACGTGCTTGCTTAACAAGCACCCCATGTAATTCCGAGGCAGGTGGTCCTAGGACAATATGTTTGGAAACACTGGCCTGCAGAACAGGTAACTGAAAACGTCCAGAGCAGGGATTCTGAACCCTTTTTAGGGTCCTAGACCCTTTGAGAGTGCAATGAAAGCTAGGCACTTCCTTTCTCACGGAAATATTTATGTACCCACACAAATGCTGTAAACAACTTCAAGCAGTCCACAGATTCCCCTAAGTGCTATTCCTGGACTTCCCAAGGTCAGTGGATCCAGGTTAACTGTGGAGGTGACAGTTTCCAAGGACAGGCAGGGACTATGTCTTTTGACAGACCCTGGGAAAAGGAGTGTATACCAGCGAGTGCTTAATAAAGAATGCTCATCATGAGACTATAATGTTGATCTCTAAAGAGGTATAATGCTGTCCACTTCTGTCCTGGTCTCAGCTTTCCACATGGCCAGAACAGTTACAAGCAAACAATGACAGCAGCTTCCTGCCGAAACAAAGGGTGTGACTCTCAGGAGGGAACTTGGGAGAGGGGAAGGGAGCCATCTCAGTTGATGAGCTGGACAAATCAGGTGGCCTCTTCTGCCTAAACTTTTTTTCCCCTGGAGGACCTTCTCCTTTACCTGCTCTTCTATCCCAATCCCAACACTACACTTTTTTGCTTCTGCCCCACCCATGAGAGACTTGTCACCACAAGAGGCCCCACAAGCCTTCATCTCCATTGCAGAGCCGTCTTCCCAGGTGCATCTGCAAACTGCGAGCCACCTCCTGGTGTCTGCTCTCCAGCTGTCACCAGGTGGAGCCATTTTCCCAGCGCCTTTCAGACCAGTTCAAAGAGGCGCTTAGGCTGCGGGGGATACCAGGCGCAGGTTCATGCGCTGTCCGGGGCTTGGCTCTTACTCCACGGGCAGGGCCTAGGGGTTAAGGTCTGGCTCAGAACACCTTGGCCTTCACCTTGGCCCCGTCGCCGAGGTCAGGGGTCATGCCTCCGCATCCGGCCGGTGTGGCCCAGCCGCCACCCCCTTTCTTCCCGCTCGTCCTCGGCCCATCCTGAGCCTGCTGGGACCGGCTGCGGCGGAACGGGCTCCGCACAGGTGACTAATTGTGGTCAGGAGGCGGCACCGCCCTGGGAGAAGGAAGCCGGTCAGCAATTAAGCGTAACAGGCATCCTAATGAGGCACGGTCTGAAGCGAGGAAGCAGTAATGAGAGCGCGCGCGGGTGGCAGTGAGGGATGGGCCGGGAAGAGTGATGAGACTGAAGTGACCGCCGGAGGCCGCGCCTGAGGAAAGAAAAGCCGCTCCGCCTAGGCGCATGCGCAGCAGAAGCTCGCACGAACCCGCTCTTTTCTTTCGTACGCACGCGTGCCGCTTGCTCCGCCTACCGCCCTCCGAAGAACGGTGAGTTCCCGCCCAGCGCCCCACTCAGGAGCGCTCGGAATTTGCGCAGGCGCATCGCACGCGCGCGCGAGGGGCAGAGAGCGGTTGGAACGTTTGCTAGCCGCAAACTGTAGGTGGCGACCTCCCTCCGTCTAGAACGAAGCACGCACGCGCCGAAGTTCGCACGAGGAAAGGGCGGGTGAGCGCCGTGGGCATGCGCTGTGCAGGGCGAGACGGCGGCTCAGCGGGGTCATCCCGGCGCAGGCGCAGTGCGGTGTTTGTCTGCCGGACTGACGGGCGGCCGGGCGGTGCGCGGCGGCGGCGGGGAAGATGGCGGCGTCCTCCCTGGAGCAGAAGCTGTCCCGCCTGGAAGCGAAGCTGAAGCAGGAGAACCGCGAGGCCCGGCGAAGGATCGACCTCAACCTGGATATCAGCCCCCAGCGGCCCAGGCCCAGTAAGCACGGCGGCGTGGGGGAGGGGACGGGCGGGGCGGGGCGCGCTCCTCGGGAAGCCCCGCCCTCGCCGCCAGGCCCCGCCCCCGCTTCCGGGGCGCTCGCGCTCCTCCTGCTCTCCGCCTCCCGCCGTCGGCTCGCGGGGAGAGGGTCACGGTGACCCGGGTGGCGTGGGGTCGGCGGTGACACCGGCCCAGGGCTGCCCCTGCGCGCCTTGGCGGCCCTCCCGGGTCTTGGGTGTTCCGTTTGCGGGTCCTGAGAGCTAATTTGCTCGGCTCGATGAGAGGTCCCCCCACCTGATGTCCCGCCTCCATCTCCGTCATCTAATCAGAGCTGGGACCTGTTCTACGTCCGTGACCACATTCAGGATCCCCCTCCCCCCGCCCCAAACACTCATGCACACACGTATCCCTTCTGACCATGCTCCCACTCTCTTCCTGTGACTTTTTGTAGCAGAACCTTCTCTTAAGCTAGAGACCTTGTCCTCTGGGCTCCCCCAACACACTCTATCCCCAGACATTAGACTGGAGTCATCACTGATCACCTCCAAATTCCCACCTACCTCTCTGACCAGTTTTCACTCCCACCATCTGGGTGACTGTGTCTAGCCTCTCCAAAAATAGACACCCACCACCCCAGCCTGACAACTTTTGTCACCTGGGTTCCAGTGACTGTTCGCTTCCCTCCACCTGGCCTAGATACCTTGGAGTCATTATAACTATAACTAGGCATCCCAACATGCATACCCCTTTTTTTTATCCAACCATCTCAGTGCATACCTTCTTAGCATTTTGTCATCTGGGGTCAACAGCTCTGCCTCCCAAACACACACCTGACTTGGCATCTTGTCAGCTAGGTCCAACAGCTGCCCACCCCCCAAACACAAGCCCGCCTAGTCTGCTTGTTATGTCCTACAAACCCCCTCCCCAGATCCTCTCATCTGGTGGGAATCAGAACACTCCCTAGTCTCATTACCCTTTCTGTCTCTCTTGACCCAGAAAATTGCCTGCTTTATATCTTCTCTGACTCTTGTAGTTTATATACTCCCTGTTGGGTTTATCCCGAGAGAAGGGAGAAGGCATCCCCCATATCTGGGGGCCCCACCAGCTCCCAGCTCACCCAACCTGGTCCTCATGGTCTGCCCCCCCCCCCTCACTTCCCTGCCCTGTGCAGGGCACACTTCATACTCTCCCTTTTCTGGCCTGGGGGTTGGTGTGGATTCCTCCCTGGTGTGTCTCCTGGAGACCCAGAGATGATGGGGTGGGATACTGCCTGGGGTAGGAAGTTGGGCCAAGACATGGACGCTCCCTGCTAGGCCCTCCATTGCTGCCTTCCCCAACTCCAGTGTGTCTGAGACAGGGCCTAGTAGGGGTCTGGGTTGCCTTAAGGTGTGGCTGACTCAGTATAGCTGGGTCCTAGGGACAGAGTGAGGCCCCCCGAGGAGGCCCCCTCCAGGCGTCTGTGTCTCTGTCAGCTCCATCCCATCCTCCATCTCTGTCGGTTTCTCCCCATCTCTGCAGTTTGGTGCCTCATGCCTCCCCTCCTCCTCATTATAATTTGATTTCTTTTCTTTTGGACAAATCGGTTGTTTCTGTTGTGATTTATCGTGGTGTTGTTTTTTTTCTTCCTTCTCCCCATCCAGTTATTGTGATCACTCTAAGCCCTGCTCCTGCCCCGTCCCAACGAGCAGGTACCAGCCTTTTTATCATCGCCGCTTGGACATCTGCACCATTGACCTAACCGCTTTCCGGGGCCGCAGAATGCCATCCCCCTTCCCTGCCTCCGTCCTCCCATGCTGTGTGTGTATGTGTGTGTGTGTTTGCGTGTGTGTCCTTCTCTGACTCTCATTTTCTCTCCCTCCACATAAGCAATGTCCAGCCCAGTCCCATCTCTTCCTCTGTGCCCTCTCACCTCCTACCCCTCCTTCCTCTTGGGCTAGAGGAGAAAGCAGGCTCCCCCATTGAGTGGGAGTGTGTCATTTGCTGAGGGACTTGCATGTGCTTGTCTGTTTGTGTGTGTGCACGTGTGTGAGAGAGAGAGAGAACATGTTGGGCTAGCTGAGGGAACTGTGGATATTCAGCCAACTTCAGCAATCTGATAAACACTTACTAAAGCTCTCCTTTCTACTATGCCTATTGTAGGAACTGAGGACGCAGCAGGGAATAATGCCCTGTCCCTGTCTTAGTGGAGCTGCCACCCAGTAGGGGGGGCAGCCAGTGAATGCATTACGAGTTAGGAAGAATATTAGAAGGCCGCGAGTGCCTGGGAGAAAAGAAACAGTAGAGCCAGGAAAGGGGGTTGCGCAGTGGTGGTCACGGGAAACCTCTTGAGAAGGTGGGATTTAAGCCAAGGTTTATGGGAGGTGGAGCATGAGCTGGAGGAGTGGGGGTGGAGGGAGCAGCCATCCCGAAGCCCTGAGGCATGGTGCTCACCGTGTTGGGGACGGTATATATGTGTAGGGGAGTCCAGGTGTGTCGGTTCCTGTGTGCCCTATTCTTAGGTGTGTGTGAGTGAGACAGAGTCTCTGCTGAGAGAGGGAGATGGGTGGGGAGTCAGGTCCTGTTGGCCATCGTGCATGGGTGTGGCTAATGCTTGTGTGAGAGTTTTGTGCTGGGGGCTCTGTGGCACACCCTCTGTCCACCTGCATATTGGGAGCAGGGAGTTCTGCCATACTCCAGGTGCGTGCGTGCATGTGTGTGTGTGCGTAAGCGCACGTGTGTGCAGAAGCACCAGGGCTGGCATCCTGGGACATCCAGGGCTCCTGTTGGCCCTGCTCCCTCTCTTGGTCTCACTCTTTCATTCTCTCTCCTTCTCTTGTTCACCCTCTTGCTCTCACTTCACCCTCCTGAACTGCTGTGTGGCCTGTCAACACCTCAGAGATCTCTGTCCTCAGGGCCTTTTTCTATCTCTCCACATCCCTCCACTTCATGTACCCTTCACTGGCCTTCCTTGAGTCCCCATGGGCTAGAAGCATCTGTCTCCCATGACTAGAAGCATCTGTCTCCCAGCAGCCTTTTCCCTGGGCTTTGGAGCCACCCTCAGAGGGCCTGGTGGACTGTGTGAGGAAGAAAACTGATAGGGCATCATGAACTGCAAAGAGAGTTGGGAGCATGGTCCTTGTCACCAGAAAACTGATGGTGCAGGTCAGAAAAGGGGCCCAGATACCCCCAAGGCAAGAGCCCAGCAGTGTCTAGAGAGTCCAAGGATTAGGGGCAGGGGAAGCACAGTGAGCCCTCAGGAGCCCCAGACAGAGAGGGAGGGGAGTAGGAGTCTCATTCTGGCCATGGTTGAGGCAGAGCAGATCCTGGGCAGGGGAGGTGGTAAAGCCCGGGACTGGGGTGGGGGGGGGGTGCTGCTGCAGGGGGCAGAGCTGGTCCCCAGAGCCTTTCATTTGCTCCTACCTAGCCCCAGGTATCCCTGCCTTAGTTCTAGGACTGCAGATCGGAGTCGTGTCCCTTGCTCTGGCTAAGGTCAGGCTACTGGGCCAATAGGGCAAGGGAAGGACCTGCCGGTCAGCACTCAAGTACATTTGTCTTTTCAGTAGCAACCAAGTCACCAGGTGCTTGCAGAAATGTGGGAAAAGAAGGTGGGCTGTGACAGAAGGGGCAGGATAGGGAATCAGCTGAGGTCTGTGGGCATAGCCAATGGAGGTCCTGGCCTCCTGGCTGGCTCTCCATGGCAAGGTGAGCCTTGGAGGGTGCATGTGGCCAGTGCTCCAAGGCGAGCAAGCCGTGGCCCTCTCCAGCCAGTGACCGCCTTCTTCAGGTGTCCAGGGGCCCTGCCCTGCCTCTTGTCCTCTGCTCCCTTTCCCCTATTGCCAGCCCAGCCAGGGGAGTTCTTAACCCTTTGGGGACCCTGCTCTCCTTTCCAGGCCTCTCACTGGCCTGTCTCTGCAGCATCTTCTCTGGGCACCTGAGCCTCAAGTTTTGGTTCCTGTCTGTCTGTCTGTCTGTACCCTGCCCTCCCATTCCCTAATGCTGCCCGTCCACCCGCCCTGGATTTCTGCTGCCTGCCCACTGCCTGCCCGCCTGCCTGTAGCATGCCTGAGCTGGACGTCCGCATGCAGGCTGCTGGAAGGGACCAAGCCACCCACCTGACCCAGCCCCTTGTGCTGCCGGCCCCTGGAGGGGCTGTGCCACCCGGATCCCCTCCCTCAGAGGACACAGACTCAGCCTGGGGTCCTTCCTCTGCCCCCCGTTGGCCCTGGCTCTGCAGGCTGGGCTGGGAGGCTCCCGGATCAGCTGGCTGACCCTCCTGTCCCTGGAGCAGAACGTGGTGTGAGGCATCCTGAGGCCTGGGTCCCTCACACAGGTCTCCCCAGGGTGGTCAGCCTCACACCTGCTCACACCTCAGTGCTGTGGCCTGGGCCAGAGTTCAGGCTGATCCCAGCCAGGATTTCCTCCTCCTGGGTCCACAGTGGATGCCCTGGCCCTAGGTCAGCTGCCTGGGCAGAGGTGGGAGGAAAGAGACCTCCTGGGAGGCTGCCTAGTTGGGTGACACCATCAGGCCCTGAGGCCACGTTTCCCTGTCAGTATAGACCTGGGGATGACCCCTCAGCCTCTGGGTACCCCCATCACCACCAGCTCTCCATCTCCTTCCAGGTCAGGGGGTGGGAGAACACACCCCAAGAATGGTCTGGGGTGGGATGGGACAGGGATGCCAAGTCCTCCAGCCAGCAGGGCAGGTAGGGGTTGGGTTGGCCCATCTGCAGTGTACCAGGGAGGGCGATACAAGAGTCCCAAGCTCCCCTCAAGGGTCAGAAACTGGAGCTGGTGCTGCAAGAGAGGGACGGGCTGGGAGCTAACCCCAGCTCTGCCTCCGGTTCTCACCCTGCCAGCCTTGCAGCTCCCGCTGGCCAACGATGGGGGCAGCCGCTCACCCTCTTCGGAGAGCTCCCCACAGCACCCTACGCCTCCCGCCCGGCCCCGCCATATGCTGGGTCTCCCGTCACCCTTGTTTATCCCACGCAGCATGGAGAGGTGAGCCATCAGTCAGGACCACCAGGCCCAGGGAGGGTCGGGAGGTCGGCATGAGAGGGTCTCTGCCACACAGATGGGCTTCTGTGTCCCCAAGGCAGTAGAGTGGTTAAATTGGGGGGAACCCATCAGGGTTGGGGGATGGCTTCAGGTTGGTCTGTACCCCCACCACTGGCACCTTCTCCTTGTCCCCCCCAGCATTGAGATCGACCAGAAGCTGCAGGAGATCATGAAGCAGACGGGCTACCTGACCATTGGGGGCCAGGTACCACCCTTCCCTTGGCATCTCCGGGTGAGGAAGAGTGGGTGGTGGCAGACACAGAATGGGGCTATCTCTGTGTGACCTTGCCCTCCCCGCCAGCGCTACCAGGCTGAAATCAATGACCTGGAGAACCTGGGCGAGATGGGCAGCGGCACCTGTGGCCAGGTATGGAAGATGCGCTTCCGGAAGACTGGGCACATCATCGCGGTCAAGGTGAGACCAGCCCCTGCCCCTAGGGATGCCCTTGCGTGTCACCTCCTGGCTAAGGCTCCCTGCCCTCC
>PVIY010045401.1:0-19103 GCA_004026745.1 Myrmecophaga tridactyla | reverse complement strand
AATTTTGTTTCTCAGCGTACACTCTTATTGCATTCTTTTCCACTGAATCTGGTCTTTGGAGATGTCCAACTGTTTTTCTTGTGAATTTCACAGCTGAAAGAAAGGAGACAGCCACTTATATTCACCACTGTGAAAATTATTATATTTCCTTGGAGAGACCAAGGTACTGAAAAATTCTGTTTAAGTGCACTCTTTTTTTTTTGAAAGTGGAGCTCATGAAATCTTACTAAAGCAGCTGAAGCCTAAGTAAACTTTTAAAAGGAATAATATAATGCTCATAGCACCCTTATGATTCATAAATAACATTCATTAAACAAATGTTTATAGCTAGCCTATGTTTTCCAGGCACTATCTTAGACTTTAGGAACACAGGGAAGAAGATGACGCTGTCTCAGGAAATGACAATTTAGAGCAGAAGCAGATGAGTCAAAAGATCGTCATGATGTGGTATTATAATCTCTGTAACATGGATAAGAGCAAGACTGACATGGAAAACATAGGAGCACACATAGTTCTTGCATGCATGTGTGATAAGGGAAGACAGAGGTCAAAGAATGCCTCTGTGAGGAAGTGACAACTAAAGTGACATCCAAAGGAGTTCATTCAATGATGTCAGGTTGGGAAGACGATGGAGAAAGAGAACTTCAGGTAGACTAATTAACATGTTCTAAGATTCAGGGGTGAGATAGAATGGTTTCTTAGGAAAAAACTACAAATTATAAATAGAGTTTATTCAGAGTATATGGTGTGGAGCACATAGAATTGTAGAAACAGAAGGCTTTAAAATGAAAAGATTTCTACTTTGAATCAAAAATCCTATTTCTTGAAATCTGTCTCAATGGTATGCTGGCAATGGCTAAAATACCCATCTATTCTTTAATGTATTATTTGTAATAATACAAAACTGGAAAATGACACAAATGATCAAAAGAAGACTGGTTGAGTAAGATAATAGTAGATCTATATAGTTGAGAACTATGCAATAGGAAAAGGTAAGGAGTTATATCCAAGATCTATTGTAAAATCAACATACCAATGTGTGAAATGTTTATGGTATGCTTCATTTTACCTAAGGACATAACAGAAGGGGTATGGAATGGTATTTATATATGTATAAACATTAAATAAGTGTGAACTTTAAGCTAATAGCTAATAACATGTTAAACTATGAGGGGTGAGGAAGAGAAAAGAACAGAAGGAATAGGATTCAAAGTGACCTCTGTGCATGTACATTGTTTTAACTTTAGAATCATGTGAAACTTATAATTATGCCTAAGAGACACTCCCAGAGAATCTCTTTTATTGCTCAGATATGGCCTCTCTCTGTAAGCTAGTTTTGCAGGTAAACTCATTACCCTCCCACAGATGTGGGACATGACTCCCAGAGAGGCGCCTGGACCAAGTATTGTGAGATTGAGAAAGCCTTTTTGGCCAAAAGGGAGAAGAGAGAAATGAAATGAAATATTCAGTGGCAGAGAGATTTCAAGGAATTGAGCCATTCTGGAGGTTATTCTTGCATTATAAAGGTATCCCTTTTTAGTTTATAGTGGATCAGAAGAGTTAGAAGGAAATACCTGAAAATGTTGAACTGTATTCCAGTAGCCTTGATTCTTGAGGACAATTGTATGATATGTAGTTTTTACAGTGTGACTATGTGAATGTGAAAACCTTGAGGCTGACACTCCCTTTATCCAGTGTATGAGCAGATGAGAGAAAGTAAATTATAAGGGGGACAAGAGGCATGGGAGGTTTTGGGTGTTCTTTTCATTTTCATTTTTTTTCTTATATACTTTTTTTTGAGTAATAAAAATCTTCAAAATTTATTGTGATGATGAATGTACAACTCTATGATACATAGATAGTGTGAAACATTGATTGTTCACTTTGGATGATTATAGGTTATGTGAATATATCTCAATAAAAATGCATTTAGGGTGGGCCACAGTGGCTCAGTGGCAGAGTTCTTGCTGGCCATGCCAGAGACCCGTGTTTGATTCCCAGTGCCTGCCCATGCAAAAATAAGTAAATAAATAAAGTTAAATTAAATAAAAAAATACATTTAAAGCAAAGCAAAAAAAAAAACAACAAAACAAAATGCTGTATATTTTAGAAATTGAACCTAACTAGACATGGTAAAGAAGTCCTTATTTCTGGATCAGATCATGAAGAAGTCATGGGTTTAGTACTTATTCTTACAGTGTAAATAAGTATAAAATTGGACAAAAAGGAATGAAGCATCTGTAGTCATTGGATAATAGTCAAGAGCGTGGGTGTGATCCATGAAGATAAGGGAAACATGTGAGGTGAGATCCGCATTCACTCTAGTTTTCCAAACTGGGGCAGTTTCCATAACAGAGCACCAGGGAGCAGAACTCAAATAGAGATCAGATGCTATCACTGAATGGGGAAAAAAAAATAAATTGGAACTCAGTAATTCTGAGGTGGCCAAAATTTTGGGAGTAGGACACAGAAGTAAGATCAATGCAGAGGAAAAGCTCCAGAAATCTTTTCAGGGGTCCCCCTGATTATTGGCTGAATACTAAAATGTTCAGGTGTAGGTGAGATTCCAAGGGGTTGGGCATAGAACAACTACAGGATGGCCGTGAACTAAAGGGAATATGGGAGGTCACACTATACTGTGACATTAGAATTGATTAGTCAGAGTGAACAAACTATGCTGAACACATCAAACTTCATTTGAGAACACAGATAGGCCATGTCTAAAGAGTAGGTTTGCTTAAGCCCCACTTTGAGCTGTCCTCTCCAACATGGTAGCCTCTAACCACATGTGGCTATTTGAATTTAAATTAAAACAAAATTAAATTAAGAATAGTTACTTACAGTAGCTACATTTTAAAAGCTTAGTAGCCACATGTGTCTGGTGACTACAGTACTAAAGGGTGAAGATGTAACACATTTCTTTACATCACCATAGAAACTTCAGTTAGCACTGATTTAGAGTAAGGGCTACTCTAAACCTGTGTTATCAAAGCATAAAACCAAGCCTTGATAGAAATATGCTTATGTGCCAGTAATGAACCGCCCTCTAGGAGAAAATACAACAATCTTTAAAGGAAGAAAACAAAGTCCAGACTCTCAAAAATGTACCATTGGGTGGTGTGACAGTGGCTCAGTGGGCAGGATTCTTGCCTGCCATGCCGGAGACCTGGGTTCAATTCTTGGTGCCTGCTCATGTGAAAAAAAAAAAAAAGTACTACCTAAAAATGTATAGCATCTAATAAAAAAAATCATGTCTGAGAATAAACAAGAAAATGGGATCCATAGGAGCAAAGTAGGTGATTAAATATACCCAGGAACAATAAATGATATTAGAATTAGGAAAAAATAACTTTAAACAACCATTATAAATATTTTCAAGTATTTAAAGGAAAAATATGGATATAATGAGTGACTGCATAAGAAATCTCAGCAGAGTTATGGAAGGTACATAAGAAAACAAATGGAAATTATAGAACTAAAAAAAATTAACAAGGTGGCTTTAATGGCAGATCTGTACTACAAAATAAAAGATGAATTTGAAGATAAGGTGCTAGAAAGTCACCCAAGCTAAATCACGGAAAGATTAAAAAGAAAAAGGACACAATCACAATGACTATTGGCAAATTAGCAAGCCGTCTAACATGCATTTTGTTGTAGTCCCAGAAGGAGAAGAGAAAGAAAAAGATTGTGGCAGAAAAAATTATTTGAAGTTATAATGTCTGAAAAATTTCTAAATTTGATAAAAAAATTATAAACTTATATACTTAAGAAGATCAATTAACCTCAAACAGAATAAATATAAAAACGCTGCATATAGGCACATTAAAGTCAAATTTATAAAAACCCAAGATAAAGAGAAAATCTTAAAATTAGAGGTAAAAAGATATTATATAAAGGGGAGCAAAAATGAGAATGATTGCTGGAATCTAAAAAGAATGTAAAACAGGAGAACTTTGAAATGTCAAACAAAGCAAAACAACAACCCCAAAATAAAACTGTTAGTCTAGACTTCTGTAGCAACCAAAATATATCCTTCAAACAGCATAAGTTCATAGTCTGGTACCTAATGTGTGTGTACTTTTTCAAAGGGGTATTTTGTACTTCCTGAGGTAGCTCTTTTTATTGGACAGTTGCCTTTTCACTTTCCTTTCTTGGTTCATATCTTAATTTAATGCAGAGTATTTCTAATCCCTTTTTTCATATTTGCCTTTAATATATGTGAAGATGACAAAATATGCACCCTTGAGTCTTATTCAAGCAAAACAACCCTTGGGCTTTAATAGTTCCTTATATGACCTGGTTTTACTGTCTTTAGCATCCTAGTATGCTAAATATGTATTTTTCTGTGAATGTATTCTCATCTCATTTATTTAAATCTTTCTTAAAATGAATACAAGCCTAGAAGTGAATGTCATTCATTCTCCAAGTGCCATCCAACCTGAGAATAGTATGAGAAGGACCTTCCTTGGGCAGTATGTAAAATAATACATCTGTTCTGTGGCATTATTTTGTATCATTTGCAAGCTTCTTTTCTCCTGGTTGCGTTGTTATACTTTTTATTTATATGAACTCATAGTTAAAATCAATGAGGCATTTCAAGTGTAGTTTTGCTAGGACACTTTTGCTCCATTCTGTTCATTTTCTCTTGATGTTAGGTGGACTATGTGCTAAATCTGAAGCCAGTTCTTATAAAGTTAGTGAGATTTAGTGCCCAGTTGTAGTCTGTATTGTTTCTGAGAACTTGTGTTTGCCAGTGAATTTAAATTTATTAGAAGACCCAGGAAAGGGATGAAGTTTGTTTTTAACACACAAATTCTATTTTTCCATAAAAATGAATTTTTTCTTTTACTTTATTTCATCTGATATCAATCAAGAATTTAAGGTTTAGGATGCATGGATCAGATGTTGGGCCAAATCATTGGATACTAGTGATCATTTTAGGGGATCCAATCAAACCAGTTAATGTAGGAAAAATGATTTGCTTTAAACTGTTACCAAATCAGAGTTCACATCCATCTAGGTTTCAGAAGGAATATCTGTTTAAAATCTAGGGCGTCTCTTGAATCAGTGCATATGAATGAAAAGAAAGTAAAGAATAGAACCCAAACATTTTCCTGATACATCTCCCGTTATTCTTTTACTCTGAGACTGTTAACTTGTTGGCTTAGCTCTGTTTTGAACTGCTGTTGAAAGCTTGCCCACTGACAAAGGCATTTTGTATTCCCTGCTCAGATTTTTTTAAAGACATTGATTTTTTTTTTTTCTTAAGGTTAGAAATAAAAATACAAAGGCTCTCCAGTTGCTGCCTTGCTGTAGGTAGTCTTTTGGAGAGGAGACTTTTCAGTAATGCGTTGTCAGGTGGACTCACACTTGTCAGCTGGAAAGCTCCACGCTGCCTTCTCAAAGCCAGTCATTACCGGGCATGGTGTGGGGGCCCCATTCCAGCCTTTAAGAGTTGCTGCAATCTGGGCTACCAGCAATTATAAAATCTTCGGGAGACGTGGTAAAAGAACATCAGAAGTCGTTCCCTAAAGGTATTCTTCATTGCGAACAGTGTCAGGGAGCTGGTAGGGTGTCTGAATGAATTACATGGGAAAAGCAACACACCCAGAATGGATAAAAATACCATATAACAAGCAGAGTTTAGACATCATGACTTAGATGTAGTCTGTAGGACACATAATTCCTTACCTTCTGTGGAGGGTCAATTAGCACAAGGTTGGCATTTACAAAAATGTCTTTCTTTTAAGACAAATTTATATATAGTGAAATGTACAACTCTGAAGCATATGACTCATTGATTTCTGGCAAATATACGTACCTGTGATACCAAGACCTCTTTCAATAGAATGTACATTTGTAAAATCAAGCCAGAAATTTCTCTCTTACGTCCCTCAAGGGTTAAGTTAAAATAACTTATTTTTCTCTATTATCTGATCTTTTCCTTAGAAAAGATTCATAAATACAGAAAAATAAACAGGAATCACCACGGTCTGTCCTGCTATGTTGAAAACAGTATAACACAGAAATAAATAAAATGCAGAGGTAATGAGGTTTGTAACTATGATTCAACTAGAAATTTGTTTTATGATAATAGAGGGATCTTAAGGGCTCTCCCCCACCCCTATTTGCTACCTTTAGTTGAAAAAACGTTATCCAGTCAATGAGCCTGAGGCTGCAGACCTTTCTTCCCTGTAAGATTTCCTTTTCTACATGGGCAGCTGAAAGCGCCAGCTTTGGATGTACATCCAAGAAGGACAAGAATGGTACCAGGGGAAGAGTGGACTCATAGCACCATTTACCCATAGTGAAAATAACCATGAAATAACTGGCTCTATTGAGCTGTTCTTAATGACCCTAGACACTGGATGAGCCTTGTTTCTTGGTCTGCCTCAGTTGGTGGAGTTGGCAGCATTGACTAGAATGACCATCCAGTTTAAATGAGGATAATGGGAGAACTACAATTATTGTGAGGTGTGGTAGTTAGATTCAGGTGTCAACTTGGTCAGGTGATGGCACCTAGTTCTGTTGCTGTGGCCATGAGCCAATGGCATGTGAACCTCATCTGTTGCTGATTACAGTCGGCTAGGAGGCATGCCTGCTGTAATGAATGATGTTTGATTTAATTGGCTGGTGCTTAAATGAGAGAACTCAACATAGCACAGCCCAAGCAGCTCAGCATACCTCATCTCAGCACTTGCAGCTCAGCCCAGGCCTTTGGAGATGCAAAAAGAAATCACCCCAGGGAAAGTTGTTGGAACCCAGAGGCCTGGAGAGAAGGCCAGCAGAGATCACCCTGTGCCTTCCCAGGTAAGAAAGAACCTCAGATGAAAGTTAGCTGTCTTTCCTCTGAAGAACTAACAAAATAAATCCCCTTTTATTAAAAGCCAATCCATCTCTGGTATGTTGCATTCCGGCAGCTAGCAAACTAGAACATGAGGCATCATCTACTTCCCATCACTGATGCTTATGGCTTACATGTGGCCTTATGGAAATGACTGTGAATATGCTAGGACATGTAGGGACAGAGCTCGTAAGGCATATGTTATTTTCCTAGGGTGCTGAAAGCAGATACTGTGAAATGGGTTGGCTTAAACAATGTGAATTTATTAGTTTGCAGTTTGAGGCAGAGAAAATGTTAAAATCAAGGCATCATGGAGGCAGTGTTTTCTTCTTGAAGACTGGCTGCTGGTGATCCTTGTTCCTCTGTCACATGGCAAGGCACACAGCAATATCTGCTGGTATTTCCCTTCTCTTCTGGGTTTTGTTGCTTTCAGCTTCTGGCTTCCATGGATTTTTAAAGATACATCCTGGCTGATTTGGGTCACACCTTAACTGAAGTAGCCTCATCAAAATGTCCTACTTACAATGGGTTCACACCCACAGGAGGAGTGGATTAGGTTTTGTTTTGTTTTTTTTTTTTTGCATGGGCAGGCACTGGTAATCAAACCCAGGTCTCTCGAATGGCAGGGAAGAACTTTATCTGCTGAGCCACCATGATCCACCCAGGATTAGGTTTACGAACATGTTTCTCTGGGATACAAACAGCTTCAAACCATCATAAGACAGAAGGGCAGTTTATGGAGCTAATGATCTCTGAGGAAGAGAATCTTTGTCAGCTGGCTGGTGCTGATAACTTTGGACGTTTAGGAGAATGTTGGGGATTTGACATGGAGGGAAGTATAACACATAGGTTTCCAGCCAAATGAGGCTGGGGTTGGAATCAGGGACAAATGGTGACTTGAAGCACAAGCTGGACCCTTACTGTGGCTCTCTGCGGTGACAGTGGGCATTGTAGTTGGCACTGGGCTGGGCCTGCCTGCTGTGGCTAGGGCGTCCATCACTGCACAGCTGAGCCACTTTGCATGTTCTATTCTGTTTAGTTGGTCATTGGTTTCTGATTTAGAATCAGCAGAGTAGGGATCTAAGCTGTACACGGGTACCCATGGCCACTGGAAAAGCTACCTTTTGCTGGAGGTATGTGACCGAGGCTAAGCACGAATGAAGAAAGCACTAACCCCTTCACCAGCCAAATGTGGAAAAATATGAGGGAATAAGGAACTAGGAGCTGGCCCAAAAGCTCTTGAATTGTATATTCTTAGCATCAGGCCACAAATGGGCATTAGATCCTATGCCTTTAAAAAAGTGGTCTTCCAAGAGGTAAGGAATAAATATTTTAGGTGCCTAGATTTTGGAAATCAAGCACTTACCAGACCCAGTGGTTACTGGTAGAGTAGGAAATTGGATGCTATGCCTATTCACTCTTATCATGGGGGCATTTCCTCTGTGTGTGAGAAATCTGAGGGCCTGTGGGGCTGGCTTTTACTGGTCCTAGAAGAGTGTCCTGGTGCTGCAGGTGGGGCTGCCTAGTGGAGCCCTCATAGGCGGAGCTGCACAGAACCACAGGGCTAAGGACAGGGGCTGGCATAGATGATATGGTGCTGGCATTGCATGGGACTGAGCTTGCTACTTCAGCTTCATTGATGCTCTGGTTGGAGTTTCCCCACAACCTTGTACCATTTCATATCTGTACACTGCATGCTCATGGCCAGCCAGATGGTAAATTGTCTGCTTCAGTGCTCATTCAACTCAGCTGCTGGATATTGCACAGCTGAGTCATTTCTTTTGCCTGTAGCTGAGAGAGTATATCTGATATGTTGACCTAGCCTTTTACTCCAGGTGTTCAGATCTCAGGAGGTAGCATGGGTCAGTAATGGGCAACCTGAATTATTTAGCCTGAAATGGTTTTGCTGGGATGCCTCTCTATTGACAAAATGGACACCAAGATATTAATAAATATATACCCAAAGGAAGTGAAATGGTGGAAGATCTCTCCTCAGTTGCTCAGAAAGATAATTTTGAAAGCTCTGGCTTTGGGTTATAATAGATATTTTCAAAATGTCAAACTTGACATTGGAACAACTTCGGCTGAGTGTAGTGGACATTCCAAACACATTTAATGGTTGGTAGAGAACACCAGCAGAATTTTCTGTAGAGAAAATATTCTGTCTTTACCTTAAAAAGAGAAAAAAACTTCTTGCATTAAAGGATATTTTCTATTATATTTATATGGACCTAAGTAAGGCAGATAAATTATACTTACTATTTCTTAATGTCAATGCACAAAATGAAGGGAATGACATGGGACTGTATAATAAGTACCATGTGTTGCTCCCCCCATGGCTTCTACTATGGTTTCTGTGGGATTGACTTGCTGCTTGAGCTGAAGAATGGCATGGTCTAGGCATGCTCCAACTTAAAATGCCCCCTCTGGGGTCATTCAGGAAAATCCTATTATATTTGAGCATTATCCAGTGAGAGGTGATAGTGTGGTTGGAAGGGAAGATGATTGCTGGACTTTTAGGGGAGGGCAAAGACAACAAGGGGTAGACTGTGATGGCATTTTAAAAAATATGTATTTTTATTGACATGTCTTCACACATTATATATGGTCTGTATATGGTACACAATCAATGGCTCATAATATCATCACATAGTTGTGCATTCATCACATGATCATTTTTGGAACATTTACATCACTCCTGAGAAAGAAATAAAAAGAAAAAAATCCCATACTGTTTACCACTCCCTCATTGGATATTTCCATCTTACCAATTTATTTTAACCCCCTTTCCCTCCCCTATTATTTACTTATTTATTATCCATATTTCTTACTCATCTGTCTATACTCTGGCTAAAAGGAGCATCAGACACAAAGTTTTCACAATCACATAGTCACATTGTAAAAGTTACATCTTTATACAATTGTCTTCAAGAATCAAGGCTACACTGGAACACTGCTCAACAGTTTCAGTTGCTTCCCTCTAGCCACTCCAATATACCATAAACTGCAAAGAGTATCTATTTAATGCTTAAGAATAATCTCCAGGATAAACCTTTCAACTCTGTTTGAAATCACTCAACCATTGAAACTTTATTTTGTATCATTGTTTTCTTCTACCTTTTCATCAAAAAGACTTTTTTAATTCCATGATGCCAAGTGCCAGCGAATACTGGGAGTTCTGTCCCAGGTTGCCAGGGAGATTTACACCCCTGGAAGTCAGGTCCCACATAGGAGTGGGGGAGGGAGGGGAAGGCAGTGGGTTCACCTGCCAAGTTGGCTTAGAGAGGCCACATCCGTGCAACAAAAGAGGTTCTCTGGGGGTGACTCTTAGGCATAATTATAAGCAGGCTTAGCCTATCCTTTGCAGGAGTAAGTTTCATAGGGGCAAATCCCAAGATTGAGGGCTCAGCCTATTGATTTTGTTGTCTCCACTGCTGGCAAGAATATCAGCATAATATAGAATATATAGAAATATAGAAAAATATTCAAATGGGGAAGTTGAATATTTCCTCCTTTTCTCCCAGTCCCCCAAGGGACCTTTGCAAATATTTCTTTATTCACTGCCCAAATTACTCTGGGATGTATCAGGGCATCACACTAACCTAGAGAAACCCAACAAGTTCTCATGCCTTATTCAAGATTCCACGTACTTGTGGTATTCAACTAAGCTGAACATTCAAGTTAAATTAGGTAATATGCTACCAAAAATATAAATTTTGCACCAACTGAATATCTCTCCCTTTGGTCTCACACAGAAGTTGAAGTTTTAAAAAATGGACGACGTGACGACATTTTTAATGCATCAATTTGGCTAGGCTCTAGTCCCAAGTTTATTTCCCTATATTTTATTTCATTATATATTTTTATTCTTCAGAGAAGTTGTGGGTTTACCGAACAAACATGCACAAAATACGGGATTACCATAGTCCATGGTTTGACTTAGTGTTCACTGTATATCATAGTTCCATGAATATTTTTAAAAATTTTTTATTCTGTTACATATATACAACCTAACGTTTCTCCCTTTAACCACATTCAGATATATGTTTCAGTGCTGTTAATTGCATACACAATGTTGTGCTACCATCACCACCATCCATTGCCAAAACATTTCAATCTTTCTAGATATGAATACTGTATATTTTAAGCCTTAATTTCTCATTCCCTATCCCTACCCCAGTCCCCAGTTTTTCAAACACTAATCTAGGTGATGTTGTGGAGAAATTTTATAGTTGCAAAATCCCTAATCAGTTGAGTTTTAAGAGATGATCCTCAATAATCTGGGTGAGCCTGGCTATCAGATGGAAGGCTTAACAGCAAGGCTTCCCTGAGAGAGAGGAGAGATTCCTTCTGTGGCTGGCAGCCTCAACCAGTCCCTGGGGAGTTTCATCCTACTTGAGATCTTTCATTCTACCCTGTCGATTCCAGCTAGCTCAGCCTGCCCCCACAGTTGCAAAAGGCAATTCGTTGTAACTAATCTCCTAACACATTTAACTCTTACAGGCTATGCTTTTCTGGTTGAACCCCAAGCTGATATAACACTTTCAAAAGTTCCTGTACTCTCTGGAATTTTAGTTCATTTAGTTCTTGTTACTTCTGCAGATCTCTGATATCTTTACAGATATGGCTATGGTAATTGATTTGCCTTTTCTAATTGCACTGGTCTCATGTTGCCTATTACAGATGTTCCCAACAGACATGGAGTAGAAGACAGGAAAGGCATCCTACTCAAAAATATAGATCTGATATTATTTTATATTAACAAGTAAAAACACTTATCTTCTGACATATGACTATAATTAAATATTCCAAACATTATCTGTAGGTTGATTTTAACATTTTAAACTCAATCTAAGTAGCATTTACAGTTTCACAACTCTGTAAATAATATATATTGCAATGTTAGGTAATGCAATCGGAGCCATAAAGGGATGTGTTCCTGTCATTGCACTTTATCATTTGACAGAGAGTATTCCAAACATACGTTCCAATGCAATCTTTGCTATTTCCAATTTTTGGTTATTCTTCAAGGTGAATCCTAATGACCACTGCTTGTTGTTTCCTACTTTCTCTGCTTTTATTTTTATTTTATTACATGGGCAGGCATTGGGAATCCAGCCCAGGCCTCCGGCATGGCATGTGAGAACTCTGCCTGTTGAGCCACCGTGGCCCGCCCTCTGCTTTTATTTCATTTTAATTTTTATAGTTCTTAAATTCTTTGTAATATCCTATGGTTGATAAAGCTCCAATTTCAGAGCTTATATATAAATGTAAACAGCAGGAGGGGGGGGGGGGTGGGCTATAAAATGGACAATCGTCTAAAGAACCACGGTTGAAACACAGAATGCCCAGTGCTTCCCCTTGGCCCTCTGGGTAGACACAGAATGAAAGACTGAAAGCCAAAACCTTTGTTCCTAGCCTACATCTGAAAAAAATCATACTCTGGAGAAACTAAACTGCCTGGCAAGGAAGATTTCCGATGTGGGTATGAGGAAAATACAAGGCAAAGTTTGTGGTAATTCTAGATCTTCACAATAGACATGAGTGAAGAGACTGAAAGGCAGCTGTAACCATGAAAGAAGCATTTAATGCACCTCACATGTGCTGTGAAGCCTATCCTCTATATGGAGTATACTCACATAGGTGTCGGTAGGTATGGTTCCCACAGTTATTTGTGAGCTTCGAGTCGGACTGATCTTCGATTTCAGGCTCCACCCCCTCCCCACAACCTCCCATCAGCTCATTCTCCAACCTCCCTTCCTCTGCTCTCTGATTGCTGCCCCTTGTCCTCGTCCCAGAATTTATTACAGGAAATTCTGCAGAAAGCAGGCAAAACAAAACAAAACATTATACTGAATTCACTTGCCTATCCCCCATTAACTACATCCTAAAAAATTGTTGCATTTTCATAGGAGCAATTTACCTTCTAAAAAAAAATCTTCGTTTATGGGAATAATCTTCTTCAACTACAATAGCAGTGTTGTACCTAACAATGCTATGTCTGTATAGTGACGTAGTAGTGACATTATTCTTTAAAGATATGAAATAATGTATGCTAGAGAAAAAAGTTTCAAAATTATTTAATACTTTGATTCTAGTTTTCAAGTTTAATTGGCTATCTAACCATTATTACAACTCAGAAAAAAAAATGAGGAAGGGCATTAAGACTCTTGCTTAAATCGTGAGTCTAAATAAATAAGCATACTAGAATTGATAACAAGGCTTTGAGCTATTCAGCTTAAAAATAGGCTTATCTCATTATGATTATTAAACTCAGAGGCATAGTTTGAAAAGAGCTTTTGAAAATGGATTTCTTGCAAACTGTCATCAAATATTCATAGATAAAATAATTCCATAGAAAAATAAAAGGATGATGGAAATTGAAAAGGGCTGGCAATAGAAGGAACTGGATTAGATGGTTATGCAGTCTTTTTGAGAGGGAATTTTTCAGACGGGGGTGTGGTGAGGCTTAGACATGAAAATTTGAGCATCTTCTTTCATAGCCCTCATCACCCTTATCTTACAATAAAGTGTATGGGATGAGGGTGAGCTTAGGAAACAATTGACTGTTAGAGAATTTAACTCCCTTGGGGGTTTGTACTCTTCTTTGATCATTGCTCATTTTTCAGTCTTTTCCCCACCATCAAAGCATAACCTGGATGAGGGCGTGCAGTATTCTGTACAGCCTCTACCACGTCTAACACAGTTCAGAAGGAGTGTTGTTGAACAACAAGCTGGCTTTGGGGAAGGATGTCATATACTCAGTTTTTAATTTTCTTGCTAAAGGCCAATGCAAAAAAAATTTTAATTTTTATGTTCTTGCTGCTAATTGTGACTGGGAAAAGAGGGGTTTGCAAAATTAATAAACTTAACTCAGTGTTTCTGAATATTTGATGGAAGAATGTAAGAAATTCATCACTTTCTACAAAGTTCTTTTGACCTATATTTTCCTGATTCCCTCTTAGATAGTAGCTAGGAGGCCACACTGGATAGCTGCCCTTTACTTGTATTTTACAAATCTCTCTAATCCTTGCAGCTCCATCCATTAATATAATCAAGGCTTCACGGGGCTATCAGGTACCCCCCTTACAGATGTAGGCAATTTTCCTGCTGGATTGATTTTTGCACTGAATAGTCTAATAGTTCTGTACCCTGCCCAGTGACTACTACACTATGAATACTTTCTTAACCTGACACCTCAGAGGAAATAGGTAGCTGGGCAATAGAAACTTTTTTCAGAATTGGCAAAGATACCTCATCACCAAGAGAAAAGAAATTTTATCTTAATATGTACTAAGATATCTATACTGTGCATATATATATAAACATTTATATATAAACAAATATGTGTGATAATGATTTAGTAAGGAGGTTTTATTCTTTACTAGATAATCAACTATTGAATATGTGGAGGTACCCCACCCAAGTCTGCTCCAAGGATATAATGAGTGAGAATATATTTAAAAGGAAAAAAAAAAACAGTTTTAGTTATGACATGAAGTTTTGCTTTCTGTTTCTATGTTATTTTATACTAGAAAGATTAAGGACTGTGAAATGTATCTCTTGATCACTTAAATATTTTACATCTTCTATTCATTAGGCACCACTGTTGGTTCTGGGATTAAAAATTTTTTAAGAAATTGAATAAAAGTCTTGGCCCCCGAAACTCAGGGGGTCAGGGAGACAGAATGTAAAGAGTTTAGAACTTTGCTGTGGTAAGAAAGCACTGGCAGACCACCTAATCCATGCAGGATCAGATGCTATCCAGGTGAGTTTATGTTTGAATAATGTTCCCTCTCTTCCCCCTTCTCAGGCATGGAAATCTTGTGTCCCATTCGTACAGAATTCTGGCCTAATGGTTGTAGTCTTTATGATAAAGGGAAACATGAATATATGCAGATTAAAGGGTGTTGTTGGGTTGATGGTGTTTTATGGGTTCCATCTTTTTGCACTTTAATAGAGAACTAGAGAACTTACGTCTCTTACAGCTAAAAATGATTATAGCTCATGGTGGAATTTCAGGTTCCAGGTAGTACAGGGGATTATTTTAGATAAACTCTGTTGCCTCAGTTCCTTCAAATTACATTTACTATTGGCAAATAATATCAGCTCTACTTACATGTTTCTTCTCCGCTCAGCTGCTATATGCCTCTCCATTATGCCCCACCTGCCATCCCAAGATTCTCCATTAGATCCCCAAATTTCCTGAGCCCAGATATCAACCAAAGTTAGAAAGAAGAGGCTAGCTTTTAAAACTAATTCGTAAACCGGCCAACCAAGGAAACAAGAAGTTCCCAATAATATTTATTATTTTTAAACCTTTTATTTTGAGAAGATTTTAGAGGTACAGAAAATTTCCCATGTACCCTTTATCCAACTTCTTCTAATAGTAACATCTTATGTCACAACAGCACAATTATAAAGACCACAAAATTCACAATGGCTCAGAACCATAAACTCACTTACAGACTTCATTAAAATTTTACCAGATTTTCCACTAATGTCTTTTTTAGTTTTTAGGACCTCAGACTTTCCTGTCTTTCACTTACCTTTCTTGTCTTAACACTTTTGAAGAGTATTGGTCAGTTATTTTGAAGACCATCCTTCACTTTGGGTTTGTCTGGTGGTTTCCTGATTAGATTGAGTTTATCCATCTTGGCAGGAATCTCACAGAAATGATGCTGTAATCTTTTCAGTACGTCATAGCAGGAGTATATGGTGTTAATCTTGATCCTTTGCTTAAAGTGGCATCTGCTTAAGAAGAAATCTGCTGGGTTTCCTCATTGTGAAACTACTTTTTAGTTTATTAATTATTCCTTGTAATTAATAAATATCTTGGAGGAGCTACTTTGATACTATGCAAATATACTGTTTCTCCTTTTACTGATGTCTCTAATTCCAGTTTCATACCATAGATTCCATTCTACCCTTACCTCTCTATTTATAAGGAAAAAGTTCTCCATCTTTGTTCCCCAGCAATGAGAAACTTGGCTCTCATTATCTCAAATATTTACTTATTTGTTCAATTGTAGTATAAACAGAGAGTGATTTCAGAATTATTAACGATACTTCTGCAAGAAACACATTTGCTAATTAGATTTCAGTGTTCATATGAAGTTCTTTTTGTCTTTAGGCCTACAATATCCAATCAAAATATAGTTTTTGAAAGTTATTTAGGTCAGTTCTTTTCTTCCCCACCCTCTGCATGACGATTAGGGAGCTCATTTGTAAAGCAGTTAGGCTCATTTGTTACTCTTTGTATTGTATTTTGGGTGTCCCTTTCCCACACCCCTATCCTGGTTGATTTTATTTGTTTGTGTATTGGGGAGTCTATAAAACATTATTATAATTCGAGGAGTCAGAGCTATACAAAGAGATAAAAAGACATACTGGGAATTGTCACTACTCCATCCTAGTGCCTCGTTCTTTTCACCCCTTTAACACTCACCCTCTGTAGGCATCCAAACTCTTAAGTTTCTTGGGTATCCTTCCTGTATTCTTTTGTATAGAGCAGATATGTGTATATTTTTTAATATCCTTTTCTTTCTAACCTGAAGGGTAGCCTATTACAGATAATCTTTTATATTTTTCTTTGTCATATTAAACAGCATATTCCAGGAATCACTCTTCATCACTTCAGAGAGAGCTTCCTCAATCTTTTTTATGGGTACATACTACTCCACCATGTGCCATAGTTTATTCCATCATTCTCTTATGGATGAGCATTTAGGTTTCCAATATTTCATAATTACAAACAATAGTGCAATCAATATTCTTCATATATATTTTTGTATTGTTAGAGGTGTATCAGGATTTATTCCTAGAAGCAGGATTGCTAGGTCGAAAGATTAGTGCTTTCTTCCTCATATACTCTGCCACAGAATTCATTATCATACTCTTTAATTTTTACCAATCTGATAAATAATAAATGGTACTCAGTGTTGTTTTAAGATGGATTTCTCTAGTTATGAGTGACTTTGAACATTTTTCCACATTTGAGGGCTAGTTTCGTACCTTATTTTGTGAATTTTCTGTTCACATATTTTTTCTGAAAAGTTTAAAGATGAAGGAAATTTCACCCTCAAAACAAAACAATATATACTGAAAACAACATCAAATTTTTAAGTTACAAATTTCATAGTTAATTTTCATATAAGTTAATATAATGACAGTATCATTCTCGGACCCAGACAACTGGAGCCCCTGTTCTGGGTGCTGCACTTTAGAAGGCTCAGCATAGGCCTTCCTCCTCCATGGACCTCTCTAAGGAGTGAGTTCAGGACCCAAGTGGACAAGCTCCTCAGAGCAGGTGGATCTCTTGTAGACCATCCTCTAGATAAGTGGGGCACTGCCATCAATTCCATCCCCAAATGATGCCAAGTCAGCTCACAGGGCCTGGGGGAGCCTGCTTTTTGAGTCCCTCTTCCCAAGTGTAAATCTTAGTAGGCCCCATGGAGAGCCAACGAGTGGATTTTGGGGAGAGAGTGGGATGGACTGAGCTCAGAGGGGAGGCTACCATGTCCACACAATACATGTAAGGCCCCTAGCTGTGAGAATGGAGCTGGGAGTGGAAAAAGGAGGGAGCTGCTATGAGCTCAGCCCTCACACCTGTATACATTTCCAGGTTCTGTAAAGGTAGTCCTGTATATTGAAATGATCTCTCAGTAATGCCCTGTTTTTTTGAAAAAACTTTATTTAAATACTTACAATTGATAATATAAGACACCTCCAAGTCATAAAGTATGAAACGTGAAAAATAAATTTGGAAAAGTTGCAGGGGAAGCAGTGTCCTCAGGAAGAAAGAGCAAGAATGTGAAGGGGATATTGAAAGCAAAGGAGGAGGATAAAGATTTTACTGATTGACCTTGAGTGCCAGAGGACACATTGAAGGAGTTTCAAGTGATGGGAAGGAATTGGATTGGGAAATAAGACAAAATCAAATGGTGATTAGAGTACAGGAAATGAAGCATGAATTTGGAGTGTTGACTTTTTTTCTTTTTGGGCTTAACACTGTGATTATGTTACAGATTTTTTTGATATACAATTCATATATCATATATTTCCATATATTTCACCCATTTATAGTGTATAGTTCAATGGCTTTTTTTTTGCATGGGCAGGCACCTGGAATTGAACCCAGGTCTCCAGCATGGCAGGCAAGATTCAGTGGCTTTTAATATCCTTATGCCCCAGGAAACCACTACTCTGCTTTTTGTCTATCGATTTGCCTGTTTTGGACATCTCATGTAAATAAAATCATAAAATATGTCATCTTTGTGATTGGCTTCTGTAACTTTGCATAATGTTTTCAATGTTCATACATGTTGTACTTTTTTTTGCTGTGTTTTATTTCTGTTAGTGCTGAATAATATTCCATTATATGGATATGCCACATTTTGCTAATATATTAACCATTTAATGGCCGTTTTGGTTGTTTATTCTTTTTAGCTATTATGCATAATGCTGCAACAAGCATTCTTGTACACCTTTTTATTTGGACATGGGTTTTCACTTCTTTTTGGTATATATCTGGTACTGGAATTGCTGAGTCATATTGTAACTCTATGTTTAACATTTGAGGAACTACCAAACTGTTTTTCAAATCCATTGTACCATGTCCAATCCCACCAGCATTTTAAGGGTTTCAATTCCTTCACATCTTTGCCAACACTTGTTATTGTGGATACCCAATTGCTTCAGCATCATTTGTTAAAAACATTCTTTCTACGTTGAATTGCCTGGGCAATCTTGCTGAAAATCAGTTGGCCTTAAATGGGAAGGTTTATATCAATTCTACTCCATTTTAATATGTCTGTCCATATGCCAGTACCACAGTGCCTTGGTTACTATATTTTTGTAGTAAGTTTTGAAATTGGGAAGTATAAGTCTTACAAATTTGTTCTTGTTCTTGTATTTTGGATTTTATGGATCCCTTGAATTTCCATGTGAGTTTTAGGATCAGATTTTCCTATTTTTGCAAAAGAAAAAAAAAAAAAGCCAGGATAGTGATAATGATGTCTTTAAATCTGGAGCTCTATTTGGAACTATTTTTTTTTTTTGAACTTTTTTATTAATTAAAAAACTTAACAAAAGAACATTAATATATCATTCCATTCTACATATACAATCAGTAATTCTTAATATTATCACATAGTTGCATATTCATCATTTCTTAGAACATTTGCATCGATTTAGAGAAAGAAATAAAAAGACATCAGAAAAAGAAATAAAACGATAATAGAGAAAAAAAGATTATACA
>PVIY010045400.1:0-18855 GCA_004026745.1 Myrmecophaga tridactyla | reverse complement strand
TGGCTGAGAGATTCCAAACAGAGTCGAGAGGTTATCCTGGAGGTTATTCTTATGCATTAAGTAGATATCACCTTGTTGTTCAAGATGTAGCAGAGAGGCTGGAGGGAACTGCCTGAAAATGTAGAGCTGTGTTCCAGTAGCCATGTTTCTTGATGATGATTGAACAATGATATAGCTTTCACAATGAGACTCTGTGAATTTGAAAACCTTGTGTCTGATGCTCCTTTCAGCTACTATATCAACAGAAGAGTAGAACATATGGAATAAAAATAAATAATAGAGGGAACAAATGTTAAAATAAATTTAGTTTGAAATGCTAGTGACAAATGAAAGCAAGGGGTAAGGGATATGGTATGTATAATCTTTTTTTCTCTATTGTCGTTTTATTTCTTTTTCTGATGTCTTTTTATTTCTTTTTCTAAATCGATGCAAATGTTCTAAGAAATGATGAATATGCAACTATGTGATAATATTAAGAATTACTGATTGTATATGTAGAATGGAATGATATCTTAATGTTCTTTTGTTAAGTTTTTTAATTAATAAAAAAGTTTATAAAAAAAAGTAATCATTAGATTAAATGAAATAAAAACTATCAAAATTAGGGTAATGATGGGGAGAAGATGACAGGTAATTCAAGTATGCTAAATCCTCCTGTGTCAGTAGGGAGAGTAAATAGATGATGTTTAAAACTGATTAATCAGATATAACTATATTGACATACACACACATATATTCTACATTTTATGTGGTAGATCTCTCTTATCCCTGAACAACCCAAAACTTGTTGAACACTTTGATTGTTTCCTTAATTATTAATTCCACTTTCCCAAAGTAGAATGTTTAAACAACAACAACAACAACAACAAAAACACTTATGTTTTTTAGGCTTCATCACAGCCAAGATGGAGATATGACCTAGGCTCTGCCATTCAAACCTCATTCAGCAGTGAGTCACATGAAAAATGGGCTGAGGAAGGGGGAAACCAATTTTTCTGGCACAAATATGAAGTATGTTTTTAGGTCACAGGAAGCAAGACCTTGCTGTCTTGGCATATATGCGATTTACTCCAGCACATTCATATTTTGTGCCACTAAGAAACACAGTAAAAGGCAAAGTATAATCACAGAGCTGACTCAAGACACAAAGAAATACAGTTTCATATACTATACCTATTTCCTCAACTGGCCCATATGCTCTATTTTATAAGTTTTTATTTCAAGGTTCTCCCCAACTTTTATGCATTTTAACTGTGACTCCAATATCTTGGAAAACTCTACCTTCCTTACTCTACTTCCTTGCTCTAGTTACAAAGTTTTATAGGTTTTAATGGGTCTTCCAACCTATTTTTCCCATAAGCCCTGTTATTTTAAGTAAGCAATTGTGTAGAACCCATAGACTCTGCAGAAATGTATATAGTACAATTTGGCAGAAATACCTACACAACATATTTAAGGATAAGGAAATAGTATCAGCAGAACAGAATGTAGAAATAACTACAAGTGTCTGTGTTTAGGTTTTGGGCCTGGGGACAGGGAGGGAATTTGCATTATAAGCACCTCTAAACTACATGTTTTGTTTCCATGTTAATGTATTACTTTGAGTTTTTAAATGTCTCCTACTGCAATACTTAAAAAAGTAAATGGCAAGGGGAAACAAGCAATACAAAAAAAAAAAGTAAAAACTGATGCTATTCATAAAATGGACCCACTTAAAATACTGAGAATTAAACTTAAAAAGATACATGGAACTGCTTTATAAAAAAACATATAACTATTAAAAATATAAAAGAAAACAACAAGTAGAGAGACAAAACCAAGTTCACTGAAGAAAAGGTAATAAAAACATGTGACAGGAAGTGTATGTGTTTAGAAGGGTTGACTGTCCATGACCATAGGATGGCCCCAATCTTAAAGTGGAAAAATGTGAGGGGTAAATTCTATTCTTCCAACTTATATTTTTTAAAACCTTTATATACTGTATTTCAATACATTTTTAAGTTAAATGATCATGACACTACAAAACCACAATGTAAAAAAGTCAAGAAAATCTTAGCATGAATGGTATCATGAATGCTACAATTTTTAAAACATTGGTACCGGTTTAAAAGGAGTAAGTTAAATAGCTGTCAAAGAAAAGAACAAAAATACAGATTCTTAACATTACACCTAAAATGTTAAACTAAGAATACAATGACCTAGGATCTTTCCTCATTATGAAATGAGGTAATGGGTTGTTTAACTTTTCACTGCCACCTGAACAAATGCAAAAGCAAAAGGCTTAAACAAAATGAAAATCTTGAGTGAAATTCAAATAATTTAAATGTATAAAGGGACACATCAAAAAGGATAAAAAACAGAAAAACATAACTGTACAATTTAATCTTGCTTTTCCAGTTCCATGTAGAAGGGAAAAAAATAATGCCAAATGCAATGAAATATGGCAGTGTGATTTACAAGATGCATACAGTATTTTAAAAATATTTTTTAAAGCATTATATAGGTGGGCATATGTGAAAAGAAATTTCCTGAAATCTTATAAAACATATTGCACAATGAATTTTAGAAGTGTTTCATCAGCAAAATTCAAGTAATAATTTTTCTTTCTTTTTTTTTTTTTTTTAGGCATGGTCCAGGAATTGAACCCGGGGTTTCCTGAATAGAAGGCGAACATTTGAGCATTCTACCCCTGAACCACCCATGTACCCTCAAGTAATAATTTTTAAAGCATGAAATGAGTTAATTATAAAATAAGCATTCTAACATAAGGCAGTGTTATGCTATAAAAGTATAAGGGCTCATATAAGACCTGAGATTGAACTACAGCTCTGCTACTTTTTAGTCGAGTGACTTAGGAAAGTTTCAGTCACTGACTGAGACTCAGTTTCGTTTTTCCAAAGCAGGAATAATAACTCAGAAACATATAGGGCAACCAAAAAGAGTAAATCAGAACATATACCAAATTCTGACATAAACCCTGGCACCATGACAGCATAAACTATTTACAGGAATCCTCCCTATAAATATAATAAAATATTATTATACTTTGAGATTATATTCAAATCACATCAAAAATACAATTATTTCATTACATCTTAAAAAATACTTACAAATTCTGCTCAACATCAGAGCAAAAGCTCTGGACTCAACGATCTGGATTGAACCCAGCTCTGTCCCCTCACTAGCTGCCTGGGAGCCAGTTATCCCACTTTCTCCAAACTTCAGTTTCCTCATCTATAAAATAATTATATGAATGTCTAACTTGAAGAGCTATTGTGAATATTCAAGAAGATATGTGTAAAACAGGTAGTTTAAACTTACTTTATTTACCTTTATCAGGGTACTATGCTAAGCCCTGTTATATAAAATACCTTATACAAAGTTAGGTAAGAATCTACAGTTATTATTTTTAATCTTCTTCAAATCATATCTAAACATAAACCATAACAAAAATAAGGAAGTCAGCAGAAGTGACACTTTCAATATACTTTGTCCTTCAAGAATGCCTATTCTACCTGTAATTTCTTGTGCTGAAAAAATCAAATATCACACATTATTTTTTTAATTCAACAAGGTTATTTAACAAATATTTACTGAGCACCTGGTATATACTACGCACTCTTCAAGACTCTGGGGATACAGCAATGCTCAAAACATCATGCCATCACATGGCCAAGGACCACGAGGCAGGGCTAATAAATGTACTGGCCACACCCCAATTAACGCATCTAAGAATTTGTCTCAATTAATACAGCTGTTGGTGTCATGACAAAGAAAATTCTACAGGAAATATGACTTGGCAAAGATGGAAGGAACCAAGTTCAAAATCGTATTCCTGGTTTGAAGCACAATAACAAACTGCTCTCATCAGATAGGGTGAAATTGCCTTACTTCTTTCTCTGCAAGGTCAAACTACATCCAAAATAATTCCAACCTGAAAATGAGACATATTTCCCTTAATCCTAAAGAAAGCACTTAATTTTATAAAATCCTAAAGAAAGCACTTAATTTTATAAAATGAAGTTTTTTTTAATTTTATAAAATTAAGTCTAAGAATACTTTTGAATCATTTCTTAGATAGATTTTTGATATTAAGAACTTATCATAATCATGAAAGAAATGCAATTTTTAACACACAACTTAAAATAATTTTATCTTATAGTCTATCATTCATCAAATTATAAATGACTCTTAATGATTAAACACAACATAATAAATCAATAATAATTTTAAACCTCAATATTTCTGTATTGTCAAAAGACATGTAATTTTCATCTGGCAATGTTCTTGGATTACATGTTTTTACTAAAAGTTTATTTAAACAAAGAATAAAAAGAGATTCCTAATTTGTTGTTTCTAGTCCAATAGATAGATCAGTTGTTCTGATATATAATTAAATAATACATTCTGGTTATGTTATAATACATGTTCTAAAGTAAAAGTGTATTCATACTATTTATTCAGAATTATAACATAAAATGTTTAATTTACAAAGATAGAGCCAGGCACCACAATTGTAACCTAATGTTAATCATGAAACTTGGCTTGAGAGAGGCCTCTAGTGGTGACCAGAAGTTACTAGCATCTCTTCCCATCCCCAATCCCCATCTTTCTGGGGAATATTCTTGCTTTAATTCATTCATATTTTTTTCCCTCTAATGCTTTCTCTCTCAATCGCTCTAAATGAAAACGCTCAAGAAAAATGACTACTATTCAATCACTGAATTATTTAATAAAATATAAGAACCAACTACAAAAATGTATATAATCGGTATTATTTAACCATTAATGATCCTCTAAACGCAAATTCCTCAACTTCCTCATAAAACCAATTTAGAGCCAGTTAGTACAAAGTAAAGACCATAAATATTACCTTGCCAGTGTTAGCAAACCTAAAAAAAAAGAAATAAAAAATCTACAGTAGTCTTAAATCAACTCTATGAAAATAAAGAATTAAAAAAAGCTTAAAGGTAGCAAAATTAGAATTATATATAACATATATAATATAAACCCATATATATTTATGCTTAATTTAGGTGGTACCATGTATCTTCTAAACATGTTTTACACTATTCACAAATATTTACAGTGATTAAGACCCAGGTACAAATACAAAGACTAAGCAAACTAAGTTCTTTATATATAAATTACTACCTACATCGACATGACCAGGTTTAACTCGTTCCCAGTTTCACTCCTATAAATATCCCTTCACTAAATTCCTTTTCCTGTTTCGCTGAAAATTTCTGTTTCCAAAACCTCCTCATACAGCCTCATCCTGCCAGCCTTAGAAAACTTTATCCTGTATCCTAATGAAGTCTTTTGTGGCAGGAATGGAAACAGCCTAGGTAAAAGGACAGGAGAAGAGGATGTTAAATCCAAAGACACTGAGCACTCCCTCCCAACTGTGGTCACTCCCTCACACCACAGATGAATTCCTTCCAGCTTTTACACCATACTGCAGTGACCCAGAGGCCTTGCCCTGCTCCTGTGATAAACTACTCCCAAAATATCTGCGACTAGAGATGCCCCGATATGTAGCCAAAGAACAGCCATTCATATTTATGAGCACATCTTCATCTTCTGCTACACAGTTCAGGTTTCAAAGAGAAGGGCGAGAAAACACGGGAGGAAAAGGTGGAGAGAAGATAGGAGTTGAGAAAATAGCATTTTTATATGGTAACCCCTAATTTTTGTTAAAAAATTTAGAATATACATTTTATTTTTAAACCCCCCCTTGCCAAGAACCTCAAAAAAGGAAGAAGATTGCTTCTGGAGAGTTGGGAGGTGGGAGTAGATATGTGTGAATATAGAGAGAGACCCTGATCAGAGTCAATATACAGTGGCTATGACAAACATAAAAGTCAGCAGGTCAATCTGAAGCCAGCACAAGGATCAAAGGGTCTGGCTGATGGATCTCGCCTAGCTCTAAATTCCATGACAATGACCAAGCAAGAGTATAGTCAAGGAAATGGGAGGAGAAAAGGCTCTGAAAAGTCCGAATTTTATAATAAGGTGTGAACAGCAAAAGCTGTATTCTTGATTCATGGGGAAAAGCACTGCAGACCTTTTCTAACCAACGTACATGCCTCAGTTATAAAGTGTGGTGATCTGCAGTCCATGCACAGCTACATGACAGTGTAGCAGCAAAAGTTAAGATAAAAGAAAACTTAAATTTAAGTTTAAATTTAAGCAATAAGAAAAAGCACCAAATTCAAAACATTTTGATATGAAAGTCTTCATAGCATACCATCAATCTTTCTCTTGCTGACATTCACAATAATTATTCAGCAAGCAATGCCAATCTTATGCCAGGCATCATTTCAAGTACTGAGAATATAGAAGTGAATCAATAGATAAAATTCTCTGCCCTCACAGAGCTTACGTTCTAATAGAGGAAGAAAGATCAATAATATAAATAAGACTACATAAAATATTAGATCATTCTAATTGCTATAGAGAAAAAGCTAGATAATGTGAAAGGGAGAATTGATAGCATGGGTGGTGTTCAATATTAAATAAGCTGGTTAGGGAAGGTGTTAATGAGAAAATACTTGAGTAATGACCTAATAGGGAAAGAAAACCCTGGAGACATTTGCGGAAAAAGCATTTCTTGAATGGTGGATGGGGATGGGGTACAGATAATGGTCAGATAAGGTAAATCGCTGTAGGTCTTAGTAAGAAACTTGATTTATGCTGAATTAAATGAGAAAACATTGAGGTCTTTGAGAACAGAAGGGAGATGATCTGGCATTTTAAATAATCAACTCTGCCTATGGTAAGGAAAGGTCAGAAACAGAGATAAAACCCAGGTGAGACAAAATGATGGCCAAAACTCAGGTGAGACATGAAATGCTAGCGGTTTGGACCAGGATCAAAGGTAAAAGCAGCAGAGGCAGAGGTCAGATTTTGTGCTTATTGTGTAGGCAAAGCCAGTAGGATCTCCTTTTGGATTGAATATGGGGAGTGGGGGGAGGACGTGAGGGGAAAAAGAAAAACTAAAAAAGACTCCAAGGAGTTCTATGTATGGATTTTGTATTATTTTTGTAACTGTCCTATATGTTTGAAATTATTTCAAGATAAAAAGTTTAGGGTGGGCCACAGTGGTTCAGAAGGCAGAGTTCTCACCTGCCATGTCGAAGACCCAGGTTCGATTCCCAGTGCCTGCCTAGCAAAAAATTAAATTAAAATTAAAAGTTTAATACAAAAAGAAATAAAAAATCACCCTCTACTTATTTTTTAGATGAAAAAATGTATGAACTATCCATTTTAAATAGAAAAAAATTCACAATTGTCTTTCAAATTCAGGAGTGACACATAAAGAAAACAACTTGTGGTGGTTAAATAATTAACTGACATTCTTCTTTTTAAATATAAACATAAAAAAAGACTCCAAGCTATAAAGGGAAACCCTTATTTATTTCAATAATTAGCATAATCTTCAATTTAAAGTATAAGCAGTATGTCAGAACTATAAACATCAATTTTCTCCCATAAATATGTGGAAATTACCTACACTTTGGAAACTGTCATTTTCTTTACTTTTTTTTTTTTTGCAGTATGTAGCCTGCCTAGGTTAAATGTCAATATGATTTTTAAAATCGAGTTTCTTTCAAAGTCTGTCATTCTCCTATGAAAAATCAAATTCTCATTTTCCATGGGTAGCATCTCTGAATTTCTACTCATTTAAGAAAAATCTTTCTTTCAAGTTTGACAGCACTTCAAGGGCTAAGTGCCCAGCCACTGCTGTATTAACATTGCAGCTCACTTTTTAACTCATTTGAATGTGGTCTGTATCTCAGCAGGAAAGCTGATTAAAATCCCCAGCATTTAACCACTGTTCTTACGCCTGAAAAGGCTTGGATAAAAGCAGTTCTATTTATGAGCTCCTGTTTAACATCAGTGTGAAGGCTGTGTTTTAAGGAGAAAATGAACAAAGGGTGTAGACAGTTGAAGGACAAAAGAAACTCCTCCTACCTATAACACTCATCTAGGCTCTTCCTAAATCTACGAAAAGGCCCACTACAAGTTGAAGTAAAGGAAAACAATCAAAGGGTGTTAGGTAGTTAGGAAGTCTTGAGCCCGCCTCATGGGAAAAAGGGACCACCCCAGGAGGCTAGAACCACCTTTTAACAGATGGTTAACTTAAACAAACTGCAGTCACAGAACATTCCGCCTTTAAAGGATGGTTAAATGGTTAAACTGAGTATGGTCAGAACACCCTGTTAAAGCAAGAAACAAAGCCACAAAGGAAAAACCCCAAGAAAGCCCCCTAGTAACTAGTGTGTGCAATACTACCATCAGCTGGCCCCATAAAACCCTGAACTAAACTGTAATAGGGGCCAGTTTGGTTCTTCACCAACTGAGCCCACCCTTCTTTAGGACTTATTTCTTCCTCTCTTTACTCGCTGCTTTTAACAAATCACCTTGCTCTCCCATCTTCGACTCGAGTTTCAATTCTTTGTCTCAGAGAGTCACAGACTCGCCGACCAGGTAAGGCCAGAGCCAACAGAAGGATAGTGCTCCTTTTAAATTTTTTTAAAAATTTGTTTTATATGAAATATATACACACAGGAAAATACACAATATCATGTCAAGTCAATTAATTTTCAAAAAGTGAACCTATATAACCAGCACCATAAACAAGAAACTAATGATTTTTACCAGCAACCCAGAAGCTTCCCCTCCCCCATGCCCTCTTCCAATTATTAAATCCTCTAATGATAATCACTGACTTCACTTCTAATATCACAATTAGTTTTGTCTATTTTTGAACTTAATCTAAATGGAATCATACAATACGTAAAAATTTGAGTCTGGCTTCTTAAAGTCAAGTTAAACTTGTGAGATAAAAATATACTGTTGCATGAAATTTTCGTTCATTCATTCTCATTGCTGAACAATATTCTATTTACTTAATACTAACATATTCTCTAGTTGGTGGGCATTTAGGGAGTTTACAGTTTGGGACTATTACAGATAGGGTTTCTGTAAACATTACTGTACTTATCTTTTATTTTAAGTATACACGTACAAAAGGAATTGCTGGGTCATAGGGTTTAGATAGATAAAACTGCCAAGCAATTTTCCAAAATGATTGCACAAATTTACACTCCCAACAGTAGGTTATGAGAGTTTGGGTTGCTCCACATCCTTGCCAACATTTGGTATTTGGGTCATTTTTCATTTGAGACACAATGGTGTATCTTCAGTGATATTGCATTGTGGTTTTAATGGGCACTTACTAAAAACTAAAGAAACTGAGCAAGTTTTCATGTTTATTGACCATTCAAATATCTTCCTTTGTGATGAACCAGCAGTCATCTCCCATTCTTCCCTTATTGCTCTCCTTTTCCCTTCTTGCTTGTTTGCAGGCAGATGTTTCAGAATGTTTCCATTTCACAACCTTTGGGGAGACTATGAGACTAGTAGAAGAGCCTGACCTATCTTAAACCAGGAACAAGCAGCTCAGCTTCCTGCCAGGTTGGGAACTGCACAAAGGTCTCTTGATACATGGTTTTTGCTCAGTGAAAGGGCCCCCTCCCCCTGCGGTGAGCACGGAGTCCCTTCTCTCTAACATAAAGTGGGACATTGGAAATACCATCCACTGACCCTGACCAGAGCAGATGGCCTTCCCAGGAGGACCAGCCATAATGGGCCTCTCCCCCTGTTCTTTTGGACCCTTTGTGCTGTACAAGTAAAAAAGTGATTTGCTAACAATCTCTGTTGTGCCTGAGCCTGTGTTCCCACAAAGCATCATTTAGCAACTAGCTCCACAGTTCAAGGAAGTATGAAGTGGGTTGACTTTTGCATGGTTGTTTTTTTTCGTTCTTGTATTCTTTTGTACAGTAGTATCCTGGGCAACATAGGACTCGTGGCTCTGTGGGCTGCCCTTCTATCCCAGGGGAATTATGGCATAATCTTTCCCTCTTTTGTGGTTAAGATGGCAATAAATGGGACTCTGATAATCCCCCCAGGAATGTCAGGGAGTTGGCTTGCTAGTTCCACACTAAGATCAATGAGGTTGGGGCTTCAACTGCCTGGTATACAATCTGTTGGCTTATAGCCTTTTATATCTGTTCTTATTCTGGAACCAAGTACACTCACACTCAGGTCATCCAGACTTATCTTGAGGTTAATGTGAGGCTGGTCATTATTCAGGAGACTATTAGATCTGAAGATAGGGACCGAGAGCTTTTGCAGAAAAGGAGATATGGGATATAAAAGATAGGTATGGATAGAAGCTACCCCATGGCTGTCCCGACTTTATGACAAGGATCACTCCTGATCCACCAGGCTGAATGGAGAAGTCTTGGTCATCTGTCATTCAAACCCATTTTCCAACAAACTTTTAGTCAACTGACCCTTAGTCAATAGGGTATAACAAGAAAGAGGCAGGGGATGGGGAAGGAACAGCTGACAGTATAGCTGTTCCTGCTCCATAGCCACAGCCTGTGTCTGACTGGATCTTTCAGAGAGTGAGAGAGCATACACCATCCTGGATAATCTCCCTTGGATTCCAATAAACCTTGGAATAACAAAGAGGAAGCTGTGGTCACACTGCAAAAACTGGGTGTTGGTATGTGTATATACCACCACCACCAGACGGATCTATCCCTCACCAGATTCCCATTTTGCAGGAAGACATTGATGATTTTATTAGGAACAGGCCTTTGCAACAGGTAGTTCTCCTTACTCCAAGGCTTCCTCTGAAGATACAATTGAGTAGGTTTATTGTATCCTTCCTGCTTGGGGCAAAGGCTCCCACATTAGGATCGTGGCCACCATGGTAATAGACCAAGGAGCCAGATCACAAGGCAGGAGGTGTCCACCTGTTAACCCAGCAAATTCTGAGACCTGCAAGATGGGTCAATGGCCACCCTTCCTCTTGGGGCCCCCACTGACCAAGCTAAGTTTTTCTGGCTACTAAAGCAGGAGGTTCCAAAGGACACCAAAGATGGAATTCTCCAATGAGGAACTTTGGAGGAAACAGAAGCTAGAAAGAGGGCTATGGGGTCAAGGGACAATCTGTCTCTGCCCAGTTGCCTCCTCACAATCCCCAGGTTTGGGTGGTAGAAGAAGAAGAGGATCCTGAAAATCTCCCACGTCTCCCTTTGGCCCAGAGGAGTTGGGCCCCCACGGTGGTGGTGGTGGTGGTGGTGGTGGTGGTGGTGGTGGTGGTGGGGAATCTCTTCACACAGACTTGACTAAATTGAAAATGGCCTAGGGGTGAGCCAAGGACATGGTCCACACTCTGGGGTCCAGTGCATGTACAGTCTAGGGGCAGCGAACAAACACTTATGGTAGTTTTGGATACAAGTGCCCAGGTCACAATCATTCCAGAAGAAGACACAGAACAGAGGGAATGATAAATAGCATTTATTTGGAGTTTGGGGCATTCTATATGGGTATGGGGATTATATTAGTTAGGATTCTCTAGAGAAACAGAATCAGCAGGAGATATCCACAAAGATAAAATTTATAAAAGTGTCTCACGTAACCATAGGGATATAGAGAGTCCAAGGTCTGTATGGCAGGCTGCAAGCTGGCAGCTCCGATTAAGTTCCTCAATGAATTCTCAGGAGAGGCTGGCTGGCTGAAGCAGGAAGAGTGACTGTCTCTTCTGAATCCTCCTTAAAAGCCTTCTGTTGATTAGATTAAGTGTCACTCATTGCAGAAGACATTCTCCTTGGCTGATTACAAATGCAATCAGCTGTGGATGCAGCCAATGTGATCATGACTTAAGTCCATGAAATGTCCTCATAGCAATGACAGGCCAGCATTTGCCCGACCAGACAACTGGGCACCACCACCTGGTCAAGCTGACACATAAACTTGACCATGACAGGGATGGAAGGTTAACAGTACCTGTTATTTATACCCTTTGGCCCCTTGGACATCCCTGTGGTCTGGTTGGGTTTCCCACCAGGAAATGCAAGATAGGGAATGAGCACATCCCAACAATTGTGGAGATTGGCTTCCCCAATTCAGTGAATTCAGGCCACTACAGTTGGGTGAGTGATGGATTACACATCCCTCACTGCACTGTCTAGCAGTAGCAGTACGGCCTCCCTGGTAGAGATGGCCTCCACTCCACCACCTCTTTCTGTAATAGCCCTGCATGGTCAGTGAAAACAGTGAGTGGAATGTGGCAGCTGGCTATAGACTATGGTGCTTAACTCCTCTGGCACCTGCAGTCCCGGATATTATGACTCTCACAGAAGCCAATATGGCCTCCACCAGCACTGATGATATGTTGCTGGGCCTTAGGAGCAAACTGTATAGAGATTCCAGGTATTGCTAACTTGACAGTCCAACTGGACCTTAAATCCCAACAAGATACAAGGCTTAGCCCAGCAGGTCACCATCTTAGCCACATATGGTCCACAGCTCAGTACCAGATCCCTGACAGTCCAACTGGGCCATAAATTCCAACAAGATACAAGGCCTACCACAGCAGGTGACCTTCTTAGCCAGCATATGGTCCACAGCTCAGTGCTAGATCCTTGACCAGGAACAGGTTCCTAAAGGCACCTACCTCCAAAAAGGAGGCCCAATGGATGTTGGGATATTTACATATTGGCAACATCATATTCCTCATCCTGGTATCCTCCTTGTACCTCTAGATCAGGTGACATGAAAAGCAGGTACTTTCCACTGGGGATTGGAAGAGGCACAGACCCTGCAAGAAGTAAAAGTGGCTGTTTCATCCTCCCTGCTCCCAGGATCTTTAAAGCCTGTATATCCATTCAAGCTACAGGTTTCTGCCACTCAGATCCATGCCAACTGGTTCCTCTGACATAAGGAGAGAGCAATAGGAATTCACAACTTTCTCTGTTTTGGGACAAAGAGGCTTCCAGATGCAACCCAGTGCTACTTCCCCTTTGTGAAGCAATTTCTGGTGTGCTATTGAGCACTGGTAGAACAGAAAGGATTCCCAAGAGCTCTGAGGTCCTCCTGAAGCCAAAAATCCCCATCATGTCCTGGGCCATAGGTAATCAGAAACCTCACCCAGGCAGTGCCCAAAAACAGAGCATCATCAAATGGAAGTGATATACTCAGGATCGTGCTCACCCATGCCCACAGAAAATGACATGCTTGCATGAACAAGTGGTAGAGGCCTCCCTTCAATAATGATCCTGTTGCAACACCAGATGAGGCCTTTTCTCACTGCATTGGCATAATGGGGACCCTGACTAGAAAATGCCCCACCAGATGCTCAGTGCTGGTTCACTGATCAATCAGTTGAGCTGAAGCCATTCAGCATACATTAGGCAACAGCCACTGTTTCCCTTGCCTTGAGCAGACTAAATACCACCTCTGGCATAGGACCAAACCATCAAGCAGTCCTCTTAGCCCTAGAACACTCTGATCAAAGCATCCCCATGTACCTGCTTATTGACTCACAGGCTATTGCTAACAGCTTTCCAGTCTGATCAGATTGATGCGTGGAACATGATTGGAGAATCATGGGCTCCCCAGAGTAGGAAAAAGACCTTTGAAAACAATTGGTGGCATGGAAAAGCACTATCTATGTTACTCATACTGATATTCATGGTAAGAGCCCATAACACGATGCACATCATTGGAATGACCTAGTTGATAATGGATGCATCAAATTGCTTTGCACCCCCAACGAGGCTGGAGATCCTCCTGGGAAAGAGCCAGAGGATGAATCCTTCCTGGAGGATGAGGACAATGAATTTACCCTCAATGACATCTATGAAATAGCTGAATTTTCCAAGCTGCTTCTGAATGGAGGGATTCACCATCAAGCTGGACAGGGAAATTCTTACACCATAAAATTATAGGCCCAGGAACATGGAGTACCTCTCTCTTATTAAAAGAGGCTCACCTACAACCACATTTGATTCCCAGACCATGCACCCCAAAAAATAATAATAAAAACAGAGGCCCAATCTGCCATTACCTCACTTATAAGTGAGGTCAATTATAAGTCAAACTGCAAAAAAGGTATTTAGAATATATTCTCAGAAGGGCCACAATGGGCTGCTCATGGGAAGTGGATTACATGTCTTACAGCTTAGTCATGGTAGACATCTATTCAGGCTATGTCCTTGCCTTTCTACTCATTGTGCAGACACAGTACACACATGGGATACCCTGGAAAAGCAGCTATAACATCTCTCACCAAGGATCCTCCTTTACTGCACAGTAATCAGTGATGGGACTCATAAAATTAGATGGACTATTGTCAACCCATCACCTACAGCTGGTTAGAATTGTGGAAAACTTAAATGACTGCCTGAAAAAGGACCTTCAGTGACTACACTCTGACAGGTCTCTTACTGGATGGACTATCCACCTTACTCAGGCCCTCTAGAAGCATCACTCAGCAGTTTCCCAGAGGGGAAACACAACCTCATCCCACTTATTATGCAAGCAGACAAGAGCAGAGGAGAAACCAGGTATGTGCACATTGCCCTTTTACACACATCAAGATGAGGATTTGCCCCAAAAGAGTGATCAAGGATTCAATACTTAGGACTGTCTTTTAAGCCACTGTCAGGCAATCATCCCACTTTTTACCCCATTGTACCTTCCACATGATTCTCAGTACGGTGGTAGGTTAGGGCTGCTCGGCAGAGAGGTGAGATAACAGAAACAGGCCTAGAAGTGCTTAACACACACAGGTGTGACAATCCAGTAGGCTGGATCCACAAGGCCTGACACACACACTGGAGGTTAGATGATGCCTACCCGTTTGGGTCACTAGTATTTTGGGGAATGGTCATGAGATACCCTCAAAGAGTTTTGACAACCCCCATCTATCAGGAACTGGTGAAAGCAGGCCGGAAGACATGAGTAAGGTACTCATATCAATGGGAAAGAGGTGAGATTATAATTCAAGGCAAGGGACAGATACACTGGGTGGTCTCAGAGGGAAAAGATAAGTTACTGCAAATAGAATGAGAACAGTGTCTCCAGTGGAAGGGGTTGCATGACCACCCTGTCAGGACTAGTTTCCTCCCCAAGTTACTGCAAATAGAATGAGAACAGTGTCTCCAGTGGAAGGGGTTGCATGACCACCCTGTCAGGACTAGTTTCCTCCCCACTCCTGTTTTCTATAGGTTTGGCCCAGTGATAGCCTGGAAATAAAACACCTTTGTCCAACTGACCCAGACCATCGCAGAGGCAGGGAAACTAATCAACTAGTGGATCTGTTATCTGACCTCTCCTCCGCCTCCCCTCTCTGCCAAGTCTAGATTGCCACATAGAGAGCTGATTTCCCTTGCCTTATGCTTGTACTAATATCATGAAGTCCTTCATTTACATCCTGTGACAAAAATAATAACAAAGCTGTTGCCTGTATACTTTTCTTCTCTACATCCTTGAAAACCTGTCAGGATACAACAACTTCTGATAATATGAAACTGGCAAATAGCTCAGTCACCTTTCTGTTTGCATGCCCGAGATGACCAGTGATTCTCTAGGGGTGGGCTGTACCCATCCAGGGGCTTACCTTCCTTTGTGAAAGACACAAAACGACCACCACTTGAGCCACTCACTGCATTATTTGTTGTTGGACAGTGACAGGACAATGCACCCTCGGATTTCTTAGTGTCCCCTTGAAACAGGCCCATGGCTACAGAGTGTACAAACAAATTCTACATGGGAATCTTCAACTGGCTGAGGTGGAGGTGAGGGGCTGGGGAGCAAGGATGCAATCATTACTCTTAACAGGCCTGATCACTCTGCTTAGAGTATGCATAGGTGAAGCCTTCCTAATGTGCAGTAGCCACTGATATTATCAAACTTTTACTATAAACATTGTTGAGAGCTATGGGCCGACACATCTCCACCTTTATATCTAAGGTGGGAGATGGGTTTACGTTGTAGAAGCTAATGCCAAGGAGGAAGCTAGGCCTGGTCAAGAGGCCAAGGGGTAGACTGCTAGGGAAACCCCAGCAGCAATCTCCCAGCTCTCCCCTGTCTTTCTCCTTTCCCTTCTTGCTTATTTGTGTACAGATTTTCCAGTATGTTTTCATTTTGTAGTGTGGGGTGAACATTAGATATGATGGAATAGCCTATTTGTAACTTGAGCCCCAAACTGGGAATAAGCAGCCCCTGTTGCTTGCCATGGCAAAACTCTGCACAATGGTTGCTTGATACATGCTTTTTCGCTCAGGGGCAGGGACCCCTCCCACTGGGGTGTATAAATAATCATCCCTTGGACAGCATAGGGTTCCTCATCTCTGATGCAAAGCAGAACATCAGAGCTACCGCTACCATCCACAGACTCTGACCCAAGCAACTGGCCTCCCAGGGGGGTCAGGCTATAATGAGACCTCTTCCCTTGTTCTTTGGACCCTTTGTGCTGTGTAAGTAATAAAGTGGTGATTTGTTGAGAATCTCTGTTATGTCTAAGCCTGTGTTCCCACAATGCACTGTGTAGCAACTTGCTCCATACTATTTACTGTTACTGATGCCTTTTAATAATAAACTTTCTTAATATTAATGAAGTACAATTTTATCAGTCCTTTTATTTTAATGTTAGTGGGCTTTTTTGTTCTATTGAAGAAATTTGCCTATTAAGATCATAAAGATATTTACCTATGCTTTCTCCCAGGAGCCTTATCATTTTTCCTTTCAGGGTTAGATCTACAATTCATCTGAAATTGGCTTTTGTGTACTAAGGGTTATACATTATTTTCCACATAGATGGCTCATTGATCCAGCATCATTTACTGAAATGACCATCCTTTCCTCTCTTAATTGTACAGTCACCTTTGTACTTAATCAGATGACCAGTAGGTCTGTTTTTGAACTCCTTGACTCCTTATTCTGTTCCATTGGTCTATTTGTCTGTTCTTACATCAATATGTCTTAATTACTATGCTTTATAACAGGTCTTGATATTTGATAATGACATCCGCCAGCTTTGTTCTTCTTCAAAATTGCCCTTGCAATTCTTAGCTTTACAAGTGATTAACATCAAATATGCTTGAACTTATTTAGATCTTCTTTAATTTTCCTGAATAATACTTTGTGATTTTTCTGTATACAGTTCTTATAGGTCTATTATATTACATTTTTCTCAGGATATTTGATTTTTAAAGTTATTTTAAATGGTGTTATTTCTTAAGTTCATTTTCTTTTTGTCTATTACTAGTATATAAAACATAATTGATTATTGTATATTGACCATGTTTCAGATAGCTTGATAAATTCACTTAATTCTAATAATTTCCCTGTAGATTCTGTTAGATGGTTCTCATATTCCAATTATTTACTTTCATTTCTCCTGTACGGGCATTCTTGTTGCTTTCTTGAGCTCAAGGGAAAAACAGTCAAAATTTTACACTGAAATAAAATTTTGATAGTTTTTTGTAACTACTCTTTATTAGACTGAAAGAATTCCCTTCCATTCCTTGGTTGCTAAGGAATTGCAACCATGAAAAGATAGTGAATTTTAACAAATGCTTTTCTACATAAAGATAATCATAGGATTATTTTTTCTATTTCTATTTTCTATTTTCTGTTAATGTGGGGAAATGCACCAACTGGTTTATGAATAACCAACTGGTTATGAATGTCTATGAATGTTAGAGAACACTTGCATATTTGGAATAAACCTTTATATATATATATTGCTGAACTGTTATGTAAAAGTTTTCCATCTATATTCATAAGATATATGTCTGTAATTTTCTTATCTTGTGCTAGCCTAAGCAGATTTGATATGCAAATTGTGCAGGCCTTATAAAAAGAGTTTGAAGGTTTTCCCTCTGTTTCTGTTCTATGGAAAAGTTTATTAAGAATTGTGTTTTGACATAAAACCATGAGTCTGAGGTTTTCTTTCTATGACAGTCAATAAAAATGGATTCAATATCTTTAACAGATATCTTACTACTCAGATTTTCCAATTCTTCTTTTATCAATTTTTAATAATTTATATTTTCCAGGAATTTATCCATTTCATTTAAAGCATCATATATATTTGAAAAATTGTTCATAATATCCTCTTATCTTTCACTGTCTATAGGCTCTCCTGGATAGTCCCTTTAACTGTCTAATCTATTTAACCTACATTTGCTCTATTTTTTTTCCTTTGGTTTTGTTAAGGGTTTATCAATTATATTAATCTTTTCAAAGGTCTAATTTTTACTTTTTCAAGTTTTGCCATTGTACATCTTGTTTTTCTTTTACCTTTTCTAGATTTATTTTCTTTCTAGAGATGGATGCCTTCATCATTAACATTTTAATTCTTTCTTGCTTTCTCAATATATATATTTACAGCTATAATTTCCCTCTGAGAATGCTTTCAGTTGTATCTGCAACGTTTGATACATCTTCATAGACATTCAGTTAAATGTATTTCCTAATTTCAGTGGCAATTTCTTTCACAATCCATGGTTATTTAGAGGTACATTATTTAATTTCTAAGAAGTCGAGGATCTTCCAGTTTCTTTTTGTTCATGATGTCTAACTGAATACCAATGTCTAATCAGAGAACATATGATGAACGATTTCAAACTTTGAAATTTATAAAGATTATATTTATGGCTCAGAATTTCACCAATTTTGACAAATCTTCCATGTTCAGCTGAAAAAAAAAGAAAGTGGCTTTTTGCATAGTTCGGGGCACAAGTAGGATAAGTTTATTAAATGTTATATTCAGATAGTCTGTATTACTTCTATATCTTCTATATAATATCTCCTCCATATTACTGAGTTTTTGTCTCCTTGTTTGATCAGCTTTAATCTCAAAGTCTACCACTGTGATTGTGGATATCTACATCTCCTTTTAATTTTGTGTTTTGCTTATTTTGTTTTTGTTGTTGCTGTTATCTACATCTTTTAGTTTTATGTTTTGTTTCTTTTTGTTTGTTT
>PVIY010045399.1:0-19136 GCA_004026745.1 Myrmecophaga tridactyla | reverse complement strand
GGATAGATTAAAATACTATAAAATTGTGGTCAGTGAGAGGGAGGGGTCAGGGCTATGGGATGTATGAGTTTTTTCTTTTTTTTAATTCTAAAAATGATCATGATGATCAATACACAACTATGCTAAAACAAGAAGGAAAAAAAAAAGACGAACTTGTAGTCTCAGGCTGGTGGCATGACAGAAGTGTTTTGTGTGGCTGGCAGGCTAGTTCTCCACAGACCCCATCACTGTTTGTGGCCTCACACCTGATGCTCCCTTACCTGCCTGACCCCTGAAGGAATTTGAATTTGCAGCCTGAAGGAGGAGAAAATGCCAGCACATCAAAATACCAGGACTTAGCCCTCACCCAAAAGGGAACTGGGGTGCAGCGATAGAGAGCTCTAGACACAGGGTCTCCATTGGCCCCCAGCTGCCTGCCTGTGTCACTGCAAGACGCCATTCTCTGAATAGCAGTTTTCTCTATAAGATTGAGAGGAGGCCTAAATCAGTAGTTCCAAGTCCTAGCCCTCCCCCAACCTACCCTCACCCACCTCCTACTACCAGAGCCTCCAAGTTGTAGGAGAGCCCCAAAGATGGCCCAAGTATTTCCAAGAATGAAATGGTTGTCACATGTATTCCCAACCAACATGTACCTTCTCATTAAGCAAAGCGGTTTAACACTATTTGCAAATATAAAGGGTACTCTACAGATAAGTTTTTTGATGAATAAAAATAGTAAGATTAAAAAAAAGACATGAAACAATGTGCATGCTCCTCTGAATTTATGTGAATACGAATCATGCCTTTCCTTATTCAGTAGCTGTGTGTCTGCTACATTGTACATAAAGAATTAGGAAACAAATTTGATTTAGAAATTAGTTGTTGAAGAATTAAAGAATTGAATTGGAAGTTTTCTTGCTGCATTTCTGCTTCTTTTCTGATAGGTATCTATATAATTTCTTTAAATTATCTTTTATTGCCTTTGTTAAGTATATGAATGGCAAGCACACGAGAGGTTTCTGAACTTTCATTGCTGTTCTCACTAATACACTAAGACTCAAATCACATGTAAGGAGCTGGATGAGTTATAGCATTGCTTTCAATTTTGGAGCATTAATTGAATCACTGATGGACTAATTTTCACCTTCCATGTTACTTTCTTAAATATATTACATCCAGTAGCTCTGTCGTTAGTTTTTCTTAATGAATGGGAAGGGCATAAAAACTGATTTAATTTCAGAGGTTCAAAGTTCCTGTCAGGTAACCAGAATGATTAGAGAATTCATTGACCTTTTTCTTTGAAAAGACATTTTCCCTAGAGGTTTCAGAGTATTGAAACATCATATTGTCACCGCTTCTTCTGACTTTAGAAGGCAAAACAAAAAAATAAGAGAAAGAGACAGATCCTAAGCTTGATGTTTCCTCCTGTAGTGAAGTAGCACAGTATACCAAACAGACTACATAATATCTCTACCTGTTATCTATTTACATGTGTGTAAATAAGTGTGTCTATTATTAAAACCAAGCAGAGTTAAATTTGGGTGTATTAAGATGCTTTAAATAACAAAGGAGCTTATTGTAATTCTATATCATGTCCCCCAATAGATTTTGAAACTGTTTCCCATGTAGAATTCACCCTTAATTCTTAAGAGTAAAGAATTTTACCCTTTCTCTTTACTCTTTCTACTCTACCCCCAAAACTAACCTTTTTGTTTAAAATTGCGTGGATGCTGATGCCTTCTGAGCACATGAAATACCCTGGTATCCATTTGTATCACCTTTCTTATTTCCTATCACGTTTGCTCTTTGTTCTTGTGGCCAGAGCCTGTGGAGATGGTGTGTCTGTTTATTGCAGCTGGGATTATCATAATACAATGTGTTATCCACCTCAGAACACCTACTACATGTAGGTGTAGTTACTATGTAACATAGTGTTGCTCTTGAATTCTTACCTCTGGGGCAGTTTGAATTCTCTCTTAATACTTGACAGAGCACTTTCAACTTCCCTCACAGTTGTCTAGTAAAAAATGTACCCTGTAATTTGATTTTTTTATATTGACTTTGGAACCCAGGGCATGCAAATGTAGTCATTAGGGAGGGATGAGAGGCATTATATGTCACTTATTTGCTGAGTTGATTCCAGTGATCATCAAAAGCACTGAACCAAGTGCAGATTGTTCCCTATTAGGAATTAAGGTGAAGCATTTGTTTTATTGTTACCACCTTGTGAAGCTGTGTGATAGAGCAGGCAAAGGCCAGGAGGACCTTATCCCGAGCTGTGCAGTTTCTACTAATCACTAAAAGAGTAGAGCCTCGTATCCAGAACACATAGTTTGAAATTTGATGAAAATGCATGTGCTGATTTGAAAGGATTATGTACCCAGAAAAGCCATGGTTTAATCCTGATCCATCTTGTGGAAAGAGCCTTCTCTTCTAATCCCTATTCAGCACTATAGGTTGGAAGCTTGATTGCATTATCTCCATGGAGATGTGACCCCACCCATTCCAAGTGGGTCTTGATTACTTTACTGGAATCCTTTAAAAGAGGAAAAATTTGGGGGAGAGCCATGAGAACCATGAGAGCCCACATAGCCAGAAATGTTTGGAGATAAAGAAGGGAAATGCCCCTGTGGGAGTGTCATGAAACAGGAAGCCTGGAAAAGAAGCTAGCAGATGTTGCCATGTTCGCCATGTGCCTTCCCAGATAGGAAAGAAACCCTGAACGGCATCGGCCTTTCTTGAGTGAAGGTAACCTCTTGTTGGTGCCTTAATTTGAACATTTTAATAGACTTGCTTTAATTGGGATATTTTCATAGCCTTAGAACTGTAAACTTGCAACTTAATAAATTCCCCCTTTTAAAAGCCACTCCATTTCTGGTATATCACATTCCAATAACTTGCAAACTAGAACAGAGCATAAATTGGATTTGTGTGAATTAAATGACATTTTAAACAGACCAAAAAAGTCTGATTTTAGAAGACTTTTATGGTGAATAAGTTAATATGAAGCAGGAATTGCTTCTCTAAGATTAATGGTTGTTATTAAATGATGTGTTTGGAAAAATCATGTTTATAAATTAAGACTCTCTTTGAGTGCTACGTTTAGGTTATCCATCTCTGAATTTGTTAGAAAGGACTAGTGAACTTTAGAGTACCGTGCCTCCTCATTGCGGTAACTGTTACTATTTTTAAATAATTTTAGTTCCTGACACAGTAACAGAATATTTAAAAACAATATCAGAGAATTAGTATCTAAACATCTTCCACATGATTTTTTAATTTAATATTCAAGGTATCAATAGAAATCAAATCGTATTGACAGGATTGTGATGAAAAGTAAAGTCTTCTGCCCCATTCCTCTACCTCAGTCTTCTTGGAAGCAACAACTTTTGGTTTTGCTCTAAGTTGGCCAGGCAGTTCCCTACTCAAAGAAGATATTCAGTGAAAACCCACATGTACTGCTATACCACTTGCATACTACAGTTCAGACTGGTTTGATTGGTGCCATATTTGTTGCTAAACATTGTCATATAGCTCAGGTTATCTCTATGAATGTTGATAATATATTTCTGTTGTATTTTTCGGAGTTTTCAAGATCGTCTACTGGCATCATGCAATGATAGATAAAAATTTAGTCTACTTTCAGCAGCCTTCTCTCAACCTTTCTTTTTTCTTACCTTACCATAGTTATTTCAAGTGCACAATTCAGTGACTTTTATTATAGTTGCAGCAGTGTTGCAAGCATCAGCACAATCAATTATAGGACATTTTCTTCACTCATCACCCGGTAGCTGCCATCACCACAACCCTGCCATCTTCCCAGCCCTAGGCAACCACTGACCTCCTTTCTGTCTCTATGGATGGCCTGTTCTGGACATTTCATAGAAATAGAATCATACAACATATGGTCCTTTGTGACTGGCTTCTTTCACTTAATGTAATTTTTTCAGGGTTCATCGGTGTTGCAGCGTGTATCAGTATTTTGTTGCTTTTTATTGCCAAATAGTATTCCGTCATATGGATCTGCCACATGTTACAGGTTGACAGAATTGATGGACATTTCTCATTTCTACTTTTTGGTTATTTTGAATAATGCTGCTATGAATATTCTTGTACTAGTGTTTGTTTTAAGCAAACAAAAGTTGTTGCTTCCAAGAAGACTGAGGTAGGAGGAATGGGGCAGGAGACTTTGCTTTTCATTAAAGCAAAGATATGTATGTTTTCCTTTCTCTAGTTAAAACCCTAGGAGTGACACTGTTAGCTCATGTGGTTGCCCTGTTTAACCTGCCAGGCTCTTTTCCAAAGTGATCACACTGCTCTACATTCCCATCGGCCGGGTGCAGAGGTTCCAATCACTCCACATTATCTGCCAATGTTTTTGATATGCGTCTTGTTTTGTAATTAAAAAGCCAGTCCTTGCTTTACTTGCGTCTATGAACAAAACTGAAAGGGGATCTAAACCATGTCCCACAGTGGCACTTCTTATTCTTTATACTTTGATCTATTTTTTAACAATCTGATTTTTATTTATATCAATATAATCTATTTAAATATATTAAAAATAAAAACATTAGTGAAACTTGTAACGATAAATCGCCCCATGACCCACCTGCTCCACCATCTTGTTTCCCACAGATGACCAGTTTTAGATGTTTAAGTTTGTGTGCGTGTGTTTAAGTATTTCCCTCCAAATCTCTAAACCACATGCTTGAAATCCTTGAACATCTGTGTGGATGCTTCCACTCACATTTCTGGAAACTTTAGATATTATCTCTTCTGTTTTCTTTAATGTTTTATTGTAAAGTATAGCATATATACAAAGCAAAGAAAGAAAAAAGGAACAATTTTCAAACCACACTTCAACAAATAGTTACAGAACAGATCCCAGAGTTTTTCATGGGCTACCATTCCACTATCTTAGATTTTTCCTTTTACTTGCTTTAAAACACTGGATTCTTAAGAAGGATTATTAATATAGTGATTCAGCATTCATGCTTGTTTGTTAAATCCTGTTTTCTCTGTTTTGATGTATTTGATTCTTCTACCATCCTATAGGGATCTTTGGGCAATGCCCTGTTCTGACTTTTTCATTGAGAAGGGGTGTCAACACTAAAAGATAGGGGGATGTGATTAATTGATAATCTCAGGAAAGGCTGGTCCCTCCAACTTTCAGGATTTATCTGACCTAGGAACCCTTCTAGAATTATAGGTTCCAGAAAAGCAAACTTAGTGCATGAAACCTTTACAGAGTCAGAGTTTGAGCCCTAGGTATTCTTAAGAGTCACCAGTAGTGATGTTGGTTGGGGTTTAGCAAACCATGGCAATTAGAACTATCTAACTGAAGCTTGAGTAAGAGTGGCCTCCAGAACAATCTCTTGGCTCAATGTTATATATCTTTTTTGCTTATAGCCATCCTAGGAAGGTGTGAAGTGATATCCCATTGTGGTTTTGATTGGATTTCTCTAATGGCTAATGATGTTGAACATCTTTTCATGCGCTTATTGGCCATTTATAAATCTTCTTTGGAGAAGTGTCTATTCAAATCCTTTGCCCATTTTTAAATTCGGTTATTTATCCTTTTATTATTGAGTTGTAATAAGAGTTCATTATATATCCTAGATAGAAGTTAAGTGTTTATCAGATACATGATTTGTAAAAATGTTCTCCCATTCTGTGGCTTATCTTTTCACGTTCTTTGTTTTTGATTTTAATCAAAGTTTAAAATTTTGTTAATAGGCACTTTATTTTTTCTTTTGTTGGTTGTGCTTTTGGTGTCATCTAAGGAACCATTGCCATTTCCTAATCCAAGGCCACAAAGGTGTAGACCTAAATTTTCCTCTGAGAGTTTTAGAATTTATATCTAGATCTTTGATCTTTATAGAGTTAAATTTTGTATAGTATGTGAGGTAAGGACCCAGCTTCATTCTTTTATATGCAGACATCCTGTTATCCTAGCACCAGTTTTTGAAAAGATTATTCTTTCCCTATTGAATTGTCTTGGCATCCTAATCAAAATTCAGTTGAAAGAGATTTCAAAAAGAGTTAAGAGGTGGTTCTGTAGTTTACCTTTATACAAGTTTCAGCCTGATACTACGATTTGCTACGGTGTGCCAGTACCCAACCAATGATATTCCTGAAAATCCTAAAGAAACCCAGGACTCTATCAAAGACTCTATAAAAGTTTACTTATTAAGTTTATTTTTCAGAAACATAAAGCCTTCAGATTGTTCCTATACCAGATAAGCCCTGAAGTTTAGAGGTACCAGTCTCTCCCAAAACAACAACTAGGGAACCAGTTGCATTCCCCTACTCTATAACATTGACACTCCTTTTTGAGGTGAAGAAGTTATAATGGTCATTGCCCAAATATCCCTGAAGATTGAGAGAATTATCAAATGAAAAGGAGGAGTTGTAACAGAGAAGATAGGTGTATTGGTTTGTTAATGCTGCTGGAAATGTAGTATACCAAAAATGGTTGGCTTTTTTTTTTTTTTGGCCGTCTGGCTTTTATAAAGGGAACTTATTAAGTAAGAAGTTTACAGTTCTAAGGCCATAAAAATGTGCAAACTAAGGAATCCAGAGAAAGACACCTTGACTCAAGAAAGGGCCAATGATGTTTGGGTTTCTCTGTCAACTGGGAAGCTACATAGCATGTCTGCTAGCTATCTCTAATAGCTTCTTATTTCAAATGGCTTCTCCGGGGGTGTTTTCTTTCTGCATGTCCAAATGTGTCTGTCTATGTTAGCTCTGAAGCATCTTCCAAAATGTTTCTTGCTTAAAGGAATTCAGGAGGCAAATTCAGACCCACCTTGAATGGGCAGAGATACATCTCCATGGAAACCACCTAATCAGAAGGTCCCACCCACAATTGGGTGGGTCACATCTCCATAGAAACAACTTAATCAAAAAGAGCCCACCCTGCAATATTAAATCAGGATTAAAGCACATGGCTTTTCTGGGGTACAGAACAGTTTCAAGCTGAAACAACAGGATTTAACAAATGACTATGACTTCTGAATCCTTATTTAGATATTTCTTTTTAGTTTCTAGTGTATTAGAATGGCCTAAAAGAAATATCTGAAATTACAGAACTGTAACCCATGCTATACTTTGAAATTTGCTCTATAAATATTTGTTAAACTGTTTTGAACATTATCATTTTTCTGTATATGTGATATTTCACAATGAAAAATGTTTAAAAAAAAAAAAAGTTCAGTTGACCATAAAGATGAGAGTTTATTTCCATACTCTTGATTGATTTATTATATTTATTTATTTCCATACTCTTGATTGATTTATTATATTTATTATATGACTTGATTACTGTAGCTTTATAGTAAAATTTGAAATGGAGAAGTGTGGATCCTCCATGTTTGTTCTTCTTTTGCAAGATTGTTTTAGCTATTCTGGGTCTCTTGCATATCCTTATGAATTTTAGGATGAGTGCATCAATTTCTGCAGCTAAGCCCGTTGGGATTTTGATAGGAATTGTGTTGAATCTGTACATCGATTTGGGGAGTATTGCTATCTTAATATTGTCTTGCAGTCCATGAACATAGACTGTCTTTCCATTTGTTTATATCTTTAATTTGTTTCAACATTGTTTTGTAGTTCTCAGTGTAAGTTTCACACTTCTCTAGTTACATTTACTTCTAAGTATTTTATTCTTTACAATTCTATTGTGAATGGAATTTTCTTATTTTCATTTTTATTTTATTCATTGCTACTGTATAGAAATGCAGTTGATTTTTATATATTGATCTGTTTCCTGCATCTTTGCTTACTTGTTTATTAATTCAAATGTGGGTTTTTTTTCTGGATTTATTAGGATTTTCTATATACTCATTCATATCTTCTACAAATAAACATGGTTTTGCTTTTCCCTTTCCATTCTAGGTGCCTTTTATTTTATTTTCTTGCCTAATTGCCTGTAGTACAGTGTTGAAGAGACGTGATGAGAGTTGACATTCCTGCCCTCTCTACCTTTCTTTCTTCACTTTCCTTCTTTGTTTCTATACACTTTTCCTCTTGCTTAAGTCAAAGTTGACAACATAATTGCAACTGTAATTTATTCTTTCCTGTTTTGTCTATTCATTTCCTTTAAGAAATGAAAAGAGTAAACAGTATTTAAAATAGCATGATTTGCAAATATCAGTCGTTACTTAGTATACTATGATTACATTTCTTTTTCTGTAATTCTAAAACCAAAACCCTTATAGCACTTAAAGAATTTTCAGATATTTTCTTTACCAATTATTCAAATCATGCAGTGTTTTAATTGGTTTCATATTTATTCCATACCTTCTTGTACACATTTTTCTCCTGGATTTTGTAACTCCTTTTCTTTTCTTACTAGAGGAGAAACCCGTGCCTTCATCGCTGTATACTGTATATTATACTGCAGAACGTCTACGCTGGGTCTTAGGTGTCACAACCAGTACTCAAAGTTCCAGGGAAATACCAGGTTATACATATATATAGCACAACCTCTCAAAATCTAGAAATAACAATTACAGCTCCGGGCTACATGTGACTGCTATAAAAGCTTACAATCTAGGCCCCAGTTTTCTTATAAGTATTTTCTAAAAGAGACCATACAATATTTGTGCTTTTGTTTCTGGCTTATTTTGCATCACATAATGTCCTCCAGGTTCATTCACCTCACTGTAGTTCCTTTTAAAAATTATTTTACATTTACAGTCCTGGCTCTCCAGAGGAGAGGAGATAAACGTACTTACCATCTTTAACTAGTAATAAAATCATACAATCCATGTAACTTTTCTGATCATGTCATGTTGAGTGCAAAATTCTACTTTATTTTGCCACAGGTGTCAACAACGCTCCCTAAAACAGTCTCATTCATTCAGTGTCTCGGGCAGCGGGCTCAATATTGGGGGCTGGTCCTTACCTCAGATTGCACAGTCTGTAAGTGAAGAAGGAGACAAACATAGTTATAGTATTTCACAAATATGGCAATGGAGATGTGCACAAATGCCATGGGAGTAGAGAGGAGTGGATGACTATTTTCATTTGGAAGGTGGTGGGTGAAGACTCCACAAGGAAGTTATGTTTGAACTAGGTCTTAGAAGATAACTAAAAGTTGGTGAGGCAGGGAAAGGATATTCCAGACAGAGAGGGCAGCACAGCACAGGCCAGGAAGGGTGAGAGCACATAGTTGGTGGTCATGCATGGGTACAAATATTAGGGGGAGTGTCAAGAGATGCGGCTGAGCGTTTAATTATATCTAAATTATGAAGGGCCATGGGCAGTGTGCCCTTGAAAATCCGGTTTGGGATGCAAATCCCAGTATAGAGTTGCAATAGAGTTGTCAAGTAGTATCATATGCTATAAAGTAATTTACTGTTAATGCCATGTCAGTTTGACTTAAATGCTCTCCATCCACCTTCTTACCTCTCCTTACTCGATATTTTTGCAATAAAAGATCTAAATGCTAACACCTGGTGTGTACAAATTGAACTGAGTCTGAAAATGGAGTTAGTGGTTTGAGATTTAGAAGTCTGGGGGGGAAGGAAAAACTTTTATTTTCTGAGGTATTGAAATGATCTAAAACTGTAACTTTTTACAAATTATCTCTTCAATTCGCTAGCATTTGTTATTTTCTGAAACTTTAACTTCCTTTGTTTTTTTAAATAGTGGACAGAAGACTGCAGAAAATCCACATATCCTCCTTCTGGACCAACGTAAGTAAATATCAGATGCTCAGAACTCGCTTTGATTTTTTGTGGAGATTTTTTCCTATGTAATAAACTTTCATAAAGATAATGATATTGAATGCAAACTTAAATCATGTCTTCTATCCAGAGACAAAATATTTTTCTTAGGTTAATGTATTATGCATTTGGCTAAGTCCATGGACAAATATGAAAATGTCCCATCATTAAAATGTGGTTTCTAACCTATCAAAATTATAGGGGGAAAAAAAATTTCCATTCTCCTTTAAGTTCTTTTCTCTGCCACTAAGCATTTTTGTAATCCTGACAAATACTAGCCCATATATATATTTTTTTTAATTTGCATATGGGCAGGAGGCACCAGGGATCGAACTCCAGACCTCCAGCACAGCAGGTCGGAGCTCTGCCTGCTGAGCCACGGCAGCCGCCCTAGCCCATATTTTGACAAGTGGATAGAGTTGACCTTTGTTACTCTGTGGTGCCTGGACATAAATCACCAGATTATATTGGACCACAAATGCACAGGGCCTCATAGGTGAAAGGCTCGAGAAATATGCCACGGTACGATAATCAAAGCTGTTGAAGACGAAATAGGATTGGAAAACATAGGGGAAGGGCTAATATCATGTTTTAGTGTGTTTAACATAAATACTTCTAGTGTAGGTTTTTGGCCTTTGCAGATCCTAAGTGGTTAAATGGCCTAGGAGAAAGACCAGAGAGGGTACAGCTCATAAGCTCAGAGAGTACAGAGAAGGAAAAGGTGTAGGGAATGGTAATCTTTTCCCCTTGCCTTTCCCTGTAGCTGAAAGCAGCCTGATGGGGGGTAGGAGAAGGCAGAGCATGACTTTCAACAAGTAACAAGTAACTTTAAGCTGACACTTTTGTTTTCTGTGTTCTGAATTACTTACATTGTACTTCCGTCGTGTGAATTGTGCATTGTGTATTCCAACTAGCCTCTGTCCCAGATGGAGTGAAACTGTAATAAACCACATTCTTTTGGTTTAGTCACCTTTATGTAGAAAGAGGCAATTATTTGGGAGGAAGTAATTTAAAGGTAAGCAGTTATGGCATTATCATACAACCAGTGCACATGACAGCCCTCTCTTTATGGCTGCTCCCCTATGTCTTCCTTTCTATTACCGCCATCTTGGTCTGTGTCTTCAGTGTTTCATGATTGGATCTCTTGGGTGGTCTCACTGCTCCAATTGGTTGACTATTTACTGAGTACCTTCCATGTTTAAGGTCTTATTTCTACTCCCTTTCATGTATATCTTGTATGTCTTTGCTGAATTGATTGCCCTGAAAGAGTTCCCTGCTTAGACATTTAACTGGTTCCATATTGCTGTGGGGGGGGGTGGTGGTTGGTGGTGGTGAAGGGATGCACCTACCTGCATACACATATACACACGTACAGGCTTATTTATACATATACATAATACGTATAAATGTTTTTCCCCCTTGCCTTGGCATTTCTGTTGGATTCCTTCCAACCACACTAACTTGCTCCCCTACGCAAATATCCACAGTCTGCTGTGATCTTTCTTTCTGCTGAATTGTAAAGGGATCTTGAGATCTTGGAGAGAAGTGTGCTATTCATATACCTTTGACTGAAAAGGCAATCCTCCTGTAGCTATGAGGTCCTCCTTTACAGTCAAACACATAGATCCTAGAGCCATGCATGGCTAACAGTGAGAGAAGAAAGAGACACTTGTGCATCCAGCCTGACTGGTCAAATCATTCCTGGAGGTGAAGGCCTTAATAGCTAGTATCCATGTATCCATCCCAACCCCATTAGTATGTGTTTGTTTTTTCCTGTACACTAGGGTGCTTAGCATGTACTCTCTTATTTGTATATGTATGTGTTGTGTCACTTAGAAAAATGCACACACCTGCAGGGCCACCTGGATTCAGTCAGTGCTTTCTGTTGATTATGGTGATCTGGGCACAGCAAATGCCCACTCTCCAAAATAATTTAATTTAGGTTTATTATTTACGGTAAAGTAGGACAATGTGCTGTGGTCATTACTATTGATTGAGTGCTGGTGCTGCAAAGTTTTTTTTCAAGTAATCCTTACCATCATAAAGCCAATACTTTTCTTTCCATAGGAAATTGAGGAGCAGATGTTTAATATTAAGATATTTTAGAAATGTGTTTAAGGAGAGGTGAAATGTGGGATTATGGCTAATCTTGGGTTATTAAAATAAGTGTGTTAATCAAATTAACCTGTTGTCTCAAAGACTTCTATTTAATGAAGGTTCTATTGTAGAAAGGTTTCTGGAGTCCCCCATCACGACTTAATTGTAATCCCCTGCTGTAATGAGTTTATTTCCTCTCTGGAATTCCCGAGCCTACTTGAGTTCTGGACTGGAAAAGAGTCAGTAGCATAGGGGAGATTTAGGGACATGTTTTGGGTTTTGTTGGAAGCTCTGAGGGGAGAGCAGCTGATCGGAGTTCATAAGTAGAGCACATATCTATGACGTGTCACCGACAGGCAAGCACTAGTATGTCACACATTTATCATTGTTGTGAGACACAGAAGTCCAAATACTTGCCCTGGGGGTGGGGGTGATGGGGTGTCAGTAGCATCTGATCATAATGGGGAAGCAGTTAATAGTTATTGGATTGCGGGGCAAAATTTTACATTTGAAATTATGGTCGTTCAGAAACAATTAATTTGTTTTGGTGAAAATCTTTTTTTTAAAGATTTTAAGTATCATAGTATTTAAGGGAGATATCAGCTACCAAGAAAATGGGAACTTAAGAGTACTTTAAGAACAAAATTAATTCACTATGGTTTTGTTTAAACGTCGCATTTCCGAAATTGAGTGTGCCTTCCTTTTCTTTCTAAATCCCACCATGAGTGGGGACAGTTTCCTAAAACCTTTACACATATACGAGGGCACCGTGTCAGCAACATTATTTACAGAATCAAATCATTATTCATGACAATAGACCTATACCACAGTTCATGATTTTTAGGAAACAGTCCAGCGCTGCTGTAGAAATAAGTTTGGATATGTTTGTTTTTTTTTTATAAACTTTTTTATTAATTAAAAAACTTAACAAAAGAACATTAAGATATCATTCCATTCTACATTGGATATGTTTTAATTTAAGAGCCTGACCACCTTTGTGTTCTGTCAGAGTGTTCTGTCTGCTTCTCTGGCCAAGGCAATAAAGGGGCACGTGCTGGCTGTTTTTAGGCATAGTTTTATGCTGATCAGTCACTGACTCGCACACCCATAAAAGGTATTTCCGTTGAGTAACAAGTGCCAGGAGATAATGTTTCTGTAGCTACAGATAAATAGTTGTGGCATTTATCCATCGGAAATAAAGCCCTGCTCCGTTGATAAGGGAGCAGACATTCCTATCTCCTCCTAGTAGACATTGCTGTTGTAAATTGAAGAGTAGGAAGTCAGGGAAGGGATATGACAAAATGGTGCCTGGGCTTGGATATCAATACAGGAGAATGAAGAGAGGAAGCACAGTAGGGAAGACTAGGAGGGCTGAGTGACGTGTGAAGTTTCTTAAAGCCAATAATGGGAAGCTAATGCCTGGAGCCCCTCTGGGGTCTTAAAACATTGGCCTTTCTAAAGCTGGCACTAGATGGAGATTACTCAGTGAAGTGTTAGGCTGTCTGAGAGGAAATTCTACAACTGGGAGACCAGTTAGAAAAGTGTCAGAGCCTGGACTCAATCTTTGCAAGATTTCAGAGAAAATGAGAAAGGCAGCCATTTCCCAGCAGGCTGTAGCCCTTGAGCCACAAATGAGTCTCTCGCATGCCACCAATTCACATTAACTTCCATAATATGTGATATTATTCCATGGTCTCTGAACCTACTCCTGATCTGTACATGCAAATAGGGCAGAAGCACTGCATAGAAAGCGAACTTTCTTTGCAAACTTTGGTTTGAGTAACCAACTTTTATATTGTTATTAAGAATGTGTCTCTACATTCAGGGGTGAAAGTTTCCCTGAAAGCATAGGGCATGGCTCCTGGGTATGTGTCAACAATGTCTTCCAGACCGAAAGGGGTAAAAGAGGTGTAATAAAATAAAGTATCAGTGGCTAAGAGAGATCAAATAGAGTCAAGAGGCTACTCTGGAGGCTGCTCTTAGGCAAGCTTCAGTTAGATAGTGCTAATTGCCATGTTTGCTAAATTCCAACCAGCATCACTCCTGTTAACTCTTAAGAACACCTAGGGCTCGAACTGAGACTCTACAGGGATTTTATGTAATAAGTTTGCTTTCCTGGAACCTATCATTTCCAGAATGTTCCTAGGCTAGATAAATCCTATAATCCAGATAGACCAGCCTCTCCAAGATTAGCAACTAATTATATCCCCCATCCTTTAGTATTGACACACCTTCTCAACATGCAAAACTCAGAATGGGCATTGCCCAGAGATCCTTGTAGACTGGGAGAAGGGATAGAGAAAAAGGAAGAATTATAACAGAGAAGATAGGATTTAACAAATGAGTATGAATGCTGAATCACTGTATTGATATTTCTTCTAGCCTCCAGTGTTTCGGAGCAGCTAGAAGGAAAACTCTGAAATAGTGGAATGGTAACCCATAACAAACTCTGAAATCTGTTCTGTAACCAGTTGAAGTGTAGTTTGAAAATTACTGTTTTTCTTAAGAAAAAAAAAACTGTCTTTTACATATCCATCTAGCTGGAACTCTCTACCCCCCTCAAAAAAGCAAAAACAAAAATGCTTTCAACCTTTCAAGATGATACATATCTTGTTACAGCTACAGGGGTCCAGTTCCTTGGTATACCATAAATCTTGACTTACCACCCTACAAAAGATGGCATGCATTGATGACTGAGAAGGCACCAGCGGTATGCTATGATTTTAAATCTTCTGTTTTTGAATTTTCTGAGTGTAATTGTATTTAAAAAATGAAAGTACCCAGCAAGTATTTTAAGCATGTGCTTTTGATATTTTTCTGACACTAACAATAAATGATAGTAAAGGGAAACTGTCATTTCTTTATAGTGTCTTACTTTTTAGCAGCCTTTGCCTTGTTTCTTTACCCCTGTGTCATCTTCCTCTAAACAATTAAGAGTGAAGTGTCATTTTAAAGGTAAAATTGAACAGCATTATGCTTATGTATTCATTGAAATATTTTCAAGCAACACATCCTATCTAATTTAGCTAGATGTGGGTAGAGCAGTATCTGTATCTGTTTTCATTATAGCAATATATCAGCACTTCTTTGTGTACCTTACTATTTTATTTATTTTTCAGGTAAAGATTTTATTGAAAAGCCTGAGGGATTTTGTAGATGCATTTGTACCAAGTGGAAAACTTACGGAGCTAGTGGATCAAAAGTTGGTAAGAATTACTGTTTCCTACAATAAATTTTAAATGCACAGAGTTCAGAAAAGACCCTTGTATTTATTTAAAGGCCTATTTGACAATGTTTTCTTCTTGCACAAGCTTGCATTTATTCTAGGTCACTGTCAAAACTGAGGAGGGACTTGAAAATCTGGGGCTTGGCAGTATTAGAGTAACAGGCACAAAGTAACATGGTGTATCTTTTAATTGACGGCTTATTGATGTTTTTTTAAATTGATGCTCTCTACTCTGGAGGTTGCTCTTACACAAGCTTCAGGTAGACCTTGCTACCTATCATAACCTGCCAACACCCAACCAGCACCATTCCCGCCAATCCAGAAGAACACCTAGGGCAATATATAAGATTCCACAAGGGTTCCAGGCACTAGAGTAACTTGCCAGAAATCTACAACCTCCAGTTGGGTCCCTGGTCCAGATGAGTCATGAAACCTAGCCCAATCTCTCCAGAATATCAGATAGTTCCATTTCTCTACCCCATATTAATGACAGACCCTTCCAATATCAAAAATTTAAAACTGCCACAGCCCAAACAACCCCAAAGAGAGGTATGGAAAGATCAAAGGTGATGATGGAATTATACATAGAACATAGGACTTAACAAATGAATATGAATGCTGAATCATTAAATTGATATCTCTTTTAGTCTCCAGTAGTTTAGAGTAGCTAGAAGTAAAAATCTAAAATCCTGAAATTGTAACCCATGTCAAAGTCTGAAATATGTTCTACAACTAATTGTGGTGAGGTGCTTTGAAATTTATAGCTTTTTTGTATAGATGTTTTTGTTCACAAAACAAGAAGGAAGAAAAAGTCGATTGTGATGTTAAAAATTATTTAAGCCCTCTAGCCTCCTATATTCTGGAGCAGTTAGAAGGAAAAATATGAGAGGATCATATGGTAGCCCATGACAAACTGGGATCTATTCTGTAACCACTTGTTGAAGAGTGCTTTGGAAACTACTGCTTTTTTATTTCTTTGCTTTGTATATATGTTACACAATACAATAAATAAAGTTAAAAAAAATTGAAGCTGTATTTTTACAGAGCAAAGGGCAAATGCAGTATTTCATCTGGGACATTGGCATTTCCTGCTCCTTATATATGCTTGGGTTTGCAAGTTCACTATTAAAAACTTGTTTTTTTCTTAAGTACTTTGCTTGAGTATTTCTGGACCCCTAGAGAATATTCTAGGTATGACCAAATGACATACTCATGCCCTATATATTTTGTGATCCCTGGCAGTCACTCAGGTTGCAGGTTGTTTGTGGCTCTGCATTCACCAAACCGTTTCATTTTCCTCCTGGTCACATTTCTTAGTTTCTTATTTATATATGTGGAGCCAATGGAACATCTGGGCTCTAGCCTTTAAAATCCCTTGAGGGATCCTCATTATGCTTTTTCTTTCTTTGCTTCAGGGCCCCGTATGAATGGCCCTTAGGATGCAGAAGATTGGCGAGGCATCCAGGTCCTAGGACAGGCTTTCCCACCCTGGGTAGTATGCACCTCTTGGGCTGGCTGATCCTTTGAGGGGAGGACTGCCCCATGCCTCCTAAGTTCTTGAATAGGATCCTTGGCCTCTATCCACTAGATGTCAGTAGCATCCCCTGAATTGTGACAAAGAAGAAGACATTGCCAAATGCCCCCTGGGGGGGGCGGGGGGGCAAAAATCGCCCCTGGTTGAGCATCATTGCCCTTGAGAATACTCAAGCTTCAGGCTCCTGAGGCCCTTCTGGGACATCCTCCCTGTGGCATTTGTACCTGTTGACCATCAAACTTGCTCTCCCTCCTGTTAGGATCTCAGCGCCTATGATTAGGGCTAGCATGTTCATATTAATCAAGCTTCTCCAAAATAGAAAATTAAAAAATGTTGTCAGAGACAGTGGAGGAAGAGGCCCTCACATACTGCACATGCCCTTATTTCCCCTCTACTCGGAATCTCAGTGGGAAGGGCAGCATTGCAAGGCGTTTTGGTGTCCAGGCTTTGGAACCAGACTGAACTGGGTTTTACAGCTGGATCAGTCACATTCTAGCTGGGTGTCCTTGGCGAATTTCTTAACCTCAGAAACCTCAATTTTCTCATCAAGAAAGATAATGTTTACTCATAATACATATTTCATGTGCTGGTTGTGAGGTTAAGTGAACTATTGTATGCAAAGCCCAATGCCTGGGATTTGATGTGTTCGGTAAGTCATTTTTATGTATTATATTGGCTAGGATAGCCCACTGTGCAATGCTTTGAATTCTTAAAGGGAAAACAATATGCTGAGTTAGGTCAAATTACATACAAATTCCAAGTTGGTGAAAAATGGGACGTGTGAATTTTAAACACATTGTCTCAGCAAGAGGCATCAAGTTTAAATTGTTATCTCGTTGTTGATGAATAGTTGTAGTTGAGAGAAAAAGCATGATGTCCACCATTAAATTTGCTAATGTGTCCATTATTTGCCAATAGAATGCGATGAATGTTTATTAGCCCAAGATTACCCTTTAACCATGACAAAAGGGACTATGAATAAATAAAATATTACAGGTGTGTTGCTGGCCCTATAGTAAAGAAATAGTAATGAAGATGTATTTTACGCATGATTCTTCCATAAGCCTTCAATTTCCCTAATCAAAAAATAAAAATAAAAAAATGGAACATCAGTGGCTAGAGAGCAGAGAGATAAGGAGTGTTGATGTTCTGATATTCATGTATTTGAAGTCTTGTTAAGACACCCATGTGGAATTATCCCCATTTCCTCTCTTTCTGTAAATAGGGTAAAATATAATGACAAGAGAAAACAATCTCCACATAATACTTGAGAACAGAAGATCTTAAGGGAACAAAAGCCTAAAATTAAAGAAATGTGTCCCCAGTATTGAATATTACGTAGACTCTTATACAAATACATGATATAAATACACTTGAAATCACCCTTATCTTCACCAACTGTGGTAGCAATATCTGGAATAAATTATATGTAAAAGCACCAGATTTCAAAGCATACCTTTAGGTTGAATGATTGTTAATTTATTTGTTTTACAGCCTGGTCTACTTGGCCACCTTCCTGACCCTTTTGGAAAAGAAATAGAAGGGATTGCAGCTGTTATTGACGTACCTTTAGGTAAAGTTCCCTTTGCAGCTTTTAAGATATTTAATAAATCATTTAAAAATGTTTCTATTGAAAAAATTAGCAAACAAAGCAAAACATAAAAATAAATAAAAAATGTTTCTATTGAAGCACAGATCTTGACTATACTAATGCATGGAGTTTTACAAATGCATACAATCTAGATCAGGCTATGGAAAATTCCAGCACTCCAAAATGTTCTATCATGTACCTTTGCAGACAATTCTCCTCTCATCCTCAGATAACCACTATGTTGCTTTCACTGTAGGTTAGTTTTGCCTCTTCTTGAACTTCTTATAAATAGAACAATATAGTATGCATTCTTGTATCTGGTATACTTAACATGATATCATGGTATTATGCTGTTGTATAAATATACCACAATTTTTCCATTCACCTTTGGGTAGATATTGAGGTGGTTTCCAGGTTCTACATATTATGAATAAAGCTGCTAAGGACTTTGTTACACTTGTCTTTTGATGGGCAGATACCCTCATTTCTCTTGGATATATACCTAGGAAGGGAACAATTGGGATATAGAGTACATATATGTTTAGTCTTGTAAATCCTGCCAAACGCTTATGCGATCAGCATGGAATGAGAATTTCTGTTTTCTCTGCTTGATACTTCTCACTTAATAATATCAGTCCTTTTTATTTCAACTATTTTTTTGAGTGGGTCTTCTGAGGCCATTGTAGTTTTAATTTGCCTTTCCCTGTTGATCCATGAGGTTGAACAGCTTATTTTGGAGAGGGGGTATGAGTGAAGTGCTTATTGAAGTGTTTAAGTGTTTTTCCCATTTTTCATTGGTCTGAAGAAGTTATGTATTCTGGATAGAAGTCCTTTTCAGATAATGTATTGCAAATATCTTCTTCCAGTCTATGGCTTGAGTTTTTTGTTTTTTCTATTACTGGTATCATTTGATGAGCAGAAATTCTTAATTTAATGACATCTAATTTCTCAATATACTCTTTCATGATTAGTGTTTTT
>PVIY010045398.1:0-19103 GCA_004026745.1 Myrmecophaga tridactyla | reverse complement strand
GTTCTGATTTTGTTTATTTGCATCCTCTCTCTTTTTATCTTTGTCAGTCTTGCTAGTGGCCCATCAATTTTATTGATTTTCTCAAAGAACCAACTTTTGGTTTTATTGCTTGTTTCTATGTTCTTTTGTTCTCCCATTCATTTATCTCTGCTTTAATCTTTGTTATTTCTCTTCTCCTATTTGCTTTGGGGTTAGTTTGCTGTTCTTTCTCAAGTTCCTCCAGGTTTGCTGTTAAGTCCTCGATTTTTGCTTTCTTGTTTTTTAATATAGGCATTTAAGGCAATAAATTTCCCTCTCTGCATAGCTTTTACCACATCCTGTAAGTTTGGATAAGTTGTATTCTCATTTTCATTAATTTCCAGATAGCTACTGATTTCTCTAGCAATTTCTTCTTTGACCCACTCGTTGTTTAAGAGTGTGTTATTTAATCTCCATATATTTGCGAATGTTCTCATTCTTTGGTGGTTATTGAGATCCAGCTTCATCCCATTGTGATCAGAGAAAGTGCTTTGAGTAATTTTAATATTTTAAAATTATAAAGACCTGTTTTGTGCCCCAGCATATGATCTATCCTGGAGAATGTTCCAGGAGCACTAGAGAAGAATGTATAATCTTGTGCTTTGGGGTGCAATGACCTATATATGTTCTGGTCTAATTCATTTATCAAGTTATTTAGCATCTCTATTTCCTTGCTGATCTTCTGTCTGGTTGTGCTAGCTATAGAGAAGAGTGGTGTATTGAAATCTCCTATTATTATTGTTGTTGAAACATCTATCACTCCCTTCAGTGTTTCCAATGTCTGTCTCATGTATGTCTTATGATGTCTTTATATTTAAAGTCTATTTTGACTGATAATAGTATAGCTACTCCTGCTTTCTTTTATTATAATTTGTGTGGAACATCTTTTTCCATCCTTTCACTTTCAGTCTATTTGTATCCTTGTGTCTAAGATGAGTCTCTTATAAGCAGCATATAGCTCAATTATGTTTCTTAATCCATTCTGCCAATCTGTATCTTTTAATTGATAAGTTTAGTCCGTTAACATTCAAAGTTATTACTGAAAAGGGGTTTCTTGAATCCACCATCTTATCTTTTTTATTTTATTTGTCAGATCTATATATTCTTTTCCCTCTTTCTCTTTGTATTCTTTAAATTACCCTTAGTGGTACTCTTCACTTCTGTGCCGTCCTCCAGACCTCCCTCTCCTAACTTTTTTTTTTCAGCTGGCAGAACTCCTTTTAGTATTTCTTGTAGGGCTGGTCTTTTGTTGACAAATTCAGGACTTCTTTGTTTGTGAAAGCTTTAATATCTCCCTCAATTTTAAAGGACAATTTGGCTGTTTACAGAATTTTCAACTGGAAGTCTTTCTCTTTCAGGATCTTGAATATATCATACCACTGCCTTCTCACCTCCAGGGTGCTAGTCGAGTAGTCTGAACTCAGTCTTATTTGATTTCCCTCGTGTGTAGTAGATTGTTTTTTCCTGCCACTTTCAGGATTTTCTGCTTCTCTTCAACATTTGACAGAATGATTAGCATGTGCCTTCGTGAAGGCCTATTTGGATTTATTCTGTTTGGAGTTCTTTGGGTTTCTTTGACTTGTATATGTATATGTATGTGTATGTGTATGTGTATGTGTATGTGTATGTGTATATGTATATGTATATGTATATGTATACGTATATGTATGAATATGTATATGTCATTTACGAGGGTTGGTAAGTTTTCCCCCATTATATACTCAACTACTCTTCCTAGCCCTTTACTCCTCTCTTCTCCTTCTGGGATACCAAATGATTCTTATATTTGTGTGCTTTGTTTTGTCTATCATTTCCCTGAGTTCACATTCAATTTTTTCCATTTTTTTGTAGCCATTTTTTTTTTTAATTTGCATATGGGCAGGAGGCACCAGGGATCAAACTCCAGACCTCCAGCACGGCAGATCGGAGCTCTGCCTGCTGAGCCACGACAGCCGCCCTGTAGCCGTTTTTTGTTTTGAGTCTTCGAAGTCAGTTATTTTGTCCTCTATATCACTTATTCTTTCTTCTGTCTCTTCAAAGCTGGCATTGTGTGCCTCTAGTATATTTTTTTATTTGGTCAACAGAGTCTTTAATCACTGTGATTTCCACTATTTTTCTATTTATTCTTTCAAATTCCTCTTTGTGCTCTTCTACTGTCTTCTTGATCTCCTTTATGTCATTTGCTATCCTGCTTATATTATCAAGTAGAGTTGTATGAACATCTTTGTTTGGTTGCTCCAACTTCTGTGTTTCCTCTGGTATTTTAATTTGGTCATTAGGCAGGGCTATAGCTGTCTGCACTTTGATATGCTTAGTGATCTGCTGTTTTTGTTGCATGTAGATATCTTGATTGATTTACTTTGGGAGTTGATTTCTTTCAGTAGTCTAAGGCCTTGTGTTTGCGGGATGGTTGTACAAAAGGAAGCAGGGTACAGGGTGGAACACTCAGTATTGTGATTTGTTTCAGGGCAGCTATGGGTGCAGGTTGGGGATGTAATACTGATATTTGTGAACATGGGTGCCCAGCGGCCAGGGTGGATGTAGCTGTGCGGTGCAGCAGTGTGGGGGACGTAACCCTGGTGTACACTGGTCTGAGGAACTGGGCCATTTGTGTGCATGCGTAGGGCTGTGGCAGCAGGTCGACATTACACCTTTCTCGATTGCAGGCAGATGTGACCCGGCTGTGCAGGTTGGCACTTTCGCAGAGCTGGGAAGTGGGGCTGAGGGCTGTGCACATGTGCCGTTCTAGGACTGCTGTAACGTGTGGTTCCCAGAGCTGAATGATATGATTGGGGGGGCGTGTGCATGTGTGGGCCTGGGAGTGCCTTAAACGGATGTGCTGAGTTCAGGGATGCTGGGGTGAGGCTGTGTGACTCTATGGGCAGGGGGTGGGAGTAGCCTAGGTATGGAAGTTAGTGCCTGCAATCTTTATGCACTGGTAACAGCCTGCAGGGAACAGGGAGGGGGAGATAGTGCTGGGGAGGGATGCAGGAGAGGTGGGTTGGGCTGCAGTTAGGGTGGGGGTGTGGGGCAGGTATGTACACTGGGGGCTGGTGGGGTGGGGGTGCCTGGAGTGTGGGGAATGGGAGTGGGTGATGGGGTTCAGGTGCGTGGGGTGTGGGGTGAGTTGCCAGTCATGGGGCTAGGCCAGTGAGGGTAGCGCACCCAAGGAATGTGGCCTGGCTTACTACCTAGTCCTGTGTGCCCATCTGTGCACTCCCGTGGGCTCCACCACTCTGTGCCTCTGCATCAGGCTCCAGCCCTCTGTCTCAGTTCCTTGGCCTCTGCAACCAGGGCTGCCACATGTCGTGCAGAATACTCTTGAATTACCACCTCAGTCACCTTCCTGTCCTTTCTCTAACTTTTCCATGGAGCAGGGCTAATCTAAAACTGCTCTAGTCAGCCATCTTCCTGGAAGTTATACCTCCTTAATGTCCTTTTGATGTACCATGGTGTGAAGCAATGTAGTAGCAAGCCCACCCAGAGTTTAACTGATTCTCTAGGACTGTGTACCTTTGTTTGATTTCCTGTTGACTATTGATTCAGATATTTTACAACTGTGTAAAGGTAGATGATAATTTGTTGAAAATTGATAACAATGCAAATGATTCTTGTCCATTAGTGGTACAAATGAAATAATTTCTGTTCCATAGAAAAAATAACTTCAAACGATACTGTTTAGTGCCCTCTAACATATTAACCAATTTTGTGTCTAACCTATTAATCTTTTCCTAAGATTTTTTAAAGTGCCTTTCTGGATGGAATGTAGAAATCCCTGTCCCTCAACTTCTCCTTAATTTAACTTAACCATCTTACTGGCTCCCCTTTAATTAATGAAGCAAATAAATGTTATACCTGTGATGTGCTATTTTATATGAGTCATGTGTTTAACTTTTTGAAAATTAAACTTTGACAAATAAAAGTTCATTCAGGGTGCCATGTAGATGGAGCATCTATTTTAGACCTGAGGACAGAGGAAGGGCTTAGTAGAGCCATGGATAAGAAGTTCTAAAGTGGCCCCTATAGACGAGACTCAAGCCCATATGATACGGTATGTAGGGTCAATTCTCTGTAGAGACATAAGGCTGATGTTAGATTAACTGAACTGGAGAGAAATTTGGAACTGCTTGGCCAAAAATCTGGAGTGGTTTAAACTACTTCAAAGGTGCTTTCATACTTTTCAAAAATGGCAATAGCCAGCTCACTTTGGCACCACAGGTACATGTAAGCTGTGTGAGTTTCATCATATCTAGTAAATGAGGAGAGGATTCACTTGTTTCTGGATTTAGATAGATGGTCCCAAGGGATTTCCCTAGGATCCCAAATTGACACATAAGTTTGGTGTAGAGGGGGTTGCAAAGAACAGATTTGGATCCCACCTCTTGTATATGTGGCTTAACTTCACTCATTCAAATGTCTCACCCTACCCTTTAGTCAATGTGCCATCTCCATGAGAAAACAAAGGGCCTTTAGCTTTGTTTTCATCAATTTAATCTGCATACAGAGAGAGATTTAAGATAAGGTTTTTGTTTTTTGTTTTTGTATGGGCAGGCACCGGGAATAGAACCCGGGTCTCCGGTATGGCAGGTGAGAGAACTCTGCCTGCTGAATCACCATGGCCTGCCCCAGACAAGCTTTTAAATGTGCAGCATGTGTCATGCTGCCCTGGAAGGATTTGATTACATGAAAGTCACTCAGACTAGCCTATGAGTTTCTTGGGTTCCAAGACTGTATCTGCTATGGTTTGAATCATGTTCCTTCCCAATGACATAACCCTTAGTACTATATGTGTGAACCCAAATGAGTCAAATAAACTATTAAACTCTCCCATCTGGGTAACTCCAGGTACCCTCTCAACCATTGGACACTCCCCAGAAAATAGGCCAATCCCTGGATTTTGAGGCTTGTCTATTTGAAACTTATTTCTGTGGGGAGAAGCTAAGACTACCCATAATGAGGCCTAAGAGTTGCTTCCAGGAAGCCTCTTTGTTGCTCAGATTTGGCCTCTCTCTCTCTCTCTCTTTCTCTCTCTAAGCCCAATTCTGCAAGGAAAATTGTTGCCCTCCCCACTATGTGGGATAAGCCATTCAGGGGTGAAAATCTCCCTGACAAAATGGGATGTGACTCCCAAGGATGAGTCTGGCCCTAGCACCATTGATTGACAATGCCTTCCTGACCAAAAGGAGGGAAAGAAGTGTAATAAAATAAAGCATCAATGGTGAAGAGAGATCAAATGGAGTCAAGACGTTATTCTGGAGGCTACTCCTATGCAAGCTTCAGTTAGATAGTGTTAATTGTCAGTTTGCTAAATTCCAATCCACGTCACTCCTGTTGACTCTTTTTTTTTTTTTTTTTTGCATGGGCAGGCACCAGGAATCGAACCCGGGTCTCTGGCATGGCAGGTGAGAACTCTGCCACTGAGCCACTCCTGTTGACTCTTAAGAACACCTAAGGCTTGAACTGGGACTCTATAAAGGTTTCATGTACTAGGTTTGCCTTCCTGGAACATATAATTCCCAGAGGGTTCCTAATTCAGATAAATCCTAAAACTCAAAGGGACCAGCTCTCCAGGATTATCAAATACTTACATCCCCTATTCTTTATTCTTGATACCCCTTCTCAACATGAAAAAGTCAGAACAGGCATTGCCCAAAGATCCCTATAGATTGAGAGAAGGATTAAAGGAGAAGGAGGAGGTATAATAGAGAAAATGGGATTTAACAAATGAGTATGGCTGCTGAATCACTATATTAATATTCCTTCTAGCCTCCAGTGTTTTGCAGCAGCTAGATGGAAAAATCTGAGATGATGGTATGGTAGCCCATGACAAACTCTGGGATCTGTTCTGTAACTACTTGTTGAAGTGCTTTGAAAAGTATTGCTTTTTTCATTCTTTGCTTTATATGTATGTTATATTATACAATTTTTTAAAAGTTTAAAAATTATTAAAAAAGTAGAATATAAAAAAAAATGGAATCAGGGTGGGCCTTAACCCAGTATGACTGGAGTCCTTAGAAAAAGGGGAAATTTGGACACTAGGAATGAGGAAGGTACAGAAGGAGACAGATGGCCAAGTGATGGAGGCAGAGATTGGGTTATAGATTGCTGGCAAGTCACCCTTGGAATGCCACAGACTTCAGAGAAAGCATTGCATGCTGACACTTTGAATTTGGACTTCTAGCCTCCAAAATTATGAGACAATAAATTTTGGTTGTTTAAACAAATCAATCTATATTTATTACAGCAGCCCCGGTAAACTGACAATATCCAATTCATTTTCATAACTGTGGAGACAAGCCATTAGTCCGAGGACTGAACTCAGAGGTTTGCCCCAGTTGACTGACTGTGAGCTGATTAGAATTTGGGGGCATTTCTTCCCCACTGTCAGGAAGGGTTGTGCCAAAATTCAACTTCTCATGAGCTCTGTGTGCTGGGCAGCTGGTGTTGACCGACACTCTCAACAGCTGCCTCCTAATCTCAGACTGCCTGGTGGCTGAGACCACAATGTTTCTTCCATGCAAGGTTATTTTCATGCTCGCTCCATAAGAGGGGGGACATGGGTGGAAGTCTCTCTTCTGTGGCACAATTAGCTGTGCCCTAGGCCAAGGGCACTTCTCTGCCACATGCCAAGAGAACAGGAGATGCTTCCTAGTGTGCATTGAAGCCAGCAATGAGTGAAGCTTGCCCAAATCCTTCATTAGACAATAGTCATTTATATCCAGTTTAACTTAATCTATATTATTTTACACAGTGCCAGTCACACAGCAGACAATACTGCACATGCTCTTTGGCAAGCAGAATTTATAGGTAAACTTCTAAATAGTAACTGGGAGAACAGAAAGTTAGTTGGCAGGAAAATCACTGATTAGGAAGGAAATTAATTTTGATAAACTTTAGATATAAGTTTTTTCCTTTTTATTATTTTTTCTTTTTCCCCCCTCTTTCTGCTTTGACTGAAAACCAGGAAATATGCAAGGCAGTCCAAGGGATCAGTAAACTAATTGTGAAGGTTAAGAAAGAAATATATTCCCTCATGTATAAGTTGGGACAAATCTCTCTGTTCCTTTGAAGTTCAAAAGCTATATAGGAACTAACTGCAGAGGGTCTTGAGAAAAATCTAGACAAATTTTCTAGAACTAGGAAAATCCAAAACAAACTCCAAGCAAACCAAGAAAAATCAAGGATAAATTAGTTAATAGTACAAGTATAAAAATATTCTTTCATGAATTTTAACAAATATGCCAAGGTATTAATAACAGGGTGGCATATAGGGAAAATACACAACTAATATAAGCTATGGACTATAGTTAATAGTACAATTTTAATATTCTTTCATTAGCTGTAACAAAGATAGTACTGCACTAATGCAGAGTGTCAACAATGGGGGTATATGGGAATGCTGTATTTTTTTTAATGAGTTTACTGTGAATCTACAACTTCTCTAATTTAAAATATTTTTAAAAAATCAGTGGCTCCCATTTACTCCCTAGTAAGTTCCAAACTTATTAATGTAGATTTCAAGTATTTCCTTAATTAGATGGTATCTTAGTTTCCTAGGGCTGCCAGAGCAAAGTACCACAAACTGGTAGTACATGGCTTAAAACAGCTGAAAACTATTGTTTCACAGTCCTGCTGGCTAGAAGTCAGAAATCAAGGTTTTGGCAGGGCAATGCTCTGAAGTCGGTAGATATCTGATGGTCCCTTACCAGCAATCAGTGGCATAACTCAATCTGTCTCCATCATATATCCGTCTTCTCTCTGTCTGCTTTTGTCCAAATTTCCTCTCCTTATAAGGACACCAGTCCTGTTGGATTAGAACCCACCCTAATCCAGTTTAGCCTCATTTTAAGTAATAACATCTTTAAAGATTCTATTTCTAGATAGAGTCACATTCATGGGACTGGGGCATAAAACTTCAAAATATTTTTCTGGGGACCCAGTTCAATCCACAACAGGTAGCAACCAATTCTTTCTGTCTTATCTCCCAACACACTTTTTTTCTGTCATTACTATGGCTCTGTAACAAATTACTCCAGGGTGTAGTAGCATAAGTCAATCTTCTATTACGTCTATAGCTTCTTGCTTGTCAATAATTCAGATAGGACTCAGCAGAGAAGGTTTATCTCTGCACCGTGATGTCTGGGACTTCAGCTAGAAGAGTTGAAGGCAGAGGGCATGAATTATGGAAAGTTTGTACACTTGCAAGTCTGTAACTTGATGCTGGGAAGACTCATGTAGATGGGGCTCCTGGGGCATCTATCTTTTCATGTGGCTTCTCCATGTGCTCTCTCCAGCATGGTAGCTTCAGGTTAGCTGAACTTCTCAGGTCAGTCCCAAAGCACATGTTATGAGAGAGAGAGCCAGATGGAATCTGTATCACTTTTTCATGGCTTTGATAGTCATGCAGTGTCATTTCCATCACATTCGATTAATTAGAAGCCAGTCACTAGAGCAGCCTATATTCGGGGTGGGAGTGTTGAACCCCACCTTTTCTAGGATGAGTGTCAAAGAATTTGCAGACAGGTGTTAAAACTACCACAAAGACTTTACCATGTTTCTTATACTTCAGAGATTCTAAGCCATGCATTGATCTCTGAATTTATGGCATCATTTTTACTTATTTTCTTACAGTGCCTTTGTTCCACAAATTTACCTCCCAAATTTCTACTCATCATTTAAGATTCAATTCAAATGCCACCCATATCACAGCCTTCCACAGCCCCTCAATTCAAAGTAATTGCACCCTTCCCTATATTTCCCACAGCCTTCTGTTTCAATTTCCCTTTGGTGACCTGAATGTATATATTTTAATGAATAGACAGAATAAAATAGAATCGCAGGTGTGGAAATGAATTTAAATGTTACTTAGAACATCCTTTTTGAGTTTATTTGTTTCTATTCATGTCTGTTTTACCCTCTAGATTTTTAGAGTCTTGAAGGCAGGGACAAAGTTTGACTTCCCTTTGTAACCATCCCCAACCCCATACTTCCACCTCTAGCCTCTCCAGCTGTGCTTTGGCCAGAGTAGACTTAATTAGTTAGTGAAATGATCAAGCCTGTTTGTTAAACGAACACAAACACTCGTATAAACACACACACACACACACACACACACACACACACACTTTGCTAATTGGCTCCTTCTCTCTTAATCAGATAGTATTTGGCTTGGGCAGTCTGCAACAGTTGAAAGAGATAATCTCCAAAGGCTGAAAGAACATAAAATACTTTTTGTTGACCAGATGCTATAGGACAGAATTAATGATCGAAAGCATGGCCACAGTCCCAGCAAGGATCACTTTTCTGGAGAAGGTTGGTGCTGTTGTTCCAAACGCACCTGTGAAGGTCTCAGGCTGTAGCCCCACCTTTGAGCCTTTCTTAAGTCCCTTCCTTCCCTGACTTTCCCTTGTCCAAAAGCAAGCGGAAATTTCTGGTCCACAGCAAATGAGTTAACCGAAAACATTCAGCTCATAGTCAATATTAATGTTAAGGAAAAAAAATCAATCTATTGTTGAGCAGTTTCTGACTTATAAATAAGAGATGTTCCAAAAAATTTCAGAGAATGCTTTCCAAGAATACGTGCTTGCAAATAGGGAACTAAAATGTAAAGCTACTTAGGTGATTCACAAATCACTACTTAAGCCATAACATCTTTAAAATACCAAACAGTTGCACTAAAAAATTATACAGTGCGGGTAATTAATATAACTTTAAAAAGGTGGGTTTAGTTTTTAAAACAACTTCCCTGACATGCTGATGTTTAAGGGAGAAGCTAATACAAAGGAAAGAAAATGAGGAAATTGTTGGAGAATTTTGTTTCGGCACATTTACTGGAGACTTCTTGACACTATTCATGATTTTGAAGATTGATTTATCTGGTTCATTTTTATGTCCATCTCCAATTCCTAGCTCATGGTTTCTTTCTCAGGTATAGCTTCAAGTCTCAGTCCTCACAAGGACTGAGGAGGGAATGAAGTCACATTTCCTTTTCATACTCAAATTATGATGGCATGAGGGCCTATCAGCTCTATTGTTGGAAATGAGTCTCCTATAAATCATTCCCTAGTTATTTCTGAGGCCTTGCACATGCCTCCGAGTTTACAACATTCTCAGCATAGTCCTCTTGCCTCTGCCATCATGAGTCAAAGGACAGCCAGAGGTCATGCCAGACAGGGCAACCTCCGGATGCCTCCAGAGCTTTCAATCCAGACTGGTGCTCACTTTATAAGGACACCAGTCATGCTGGATTAGAACCCACCCTAATCCAGTTTGGCCTCCCTGACCCCATACACTCTCTCATTTGCTTCTGCTCTGAGCTTCACAATATCTTTCCTGATTGGTTCCAACATAGCTTGACCTCATGGAAAAGCTCTTGGCCAAGCAAAGAATGTTGGTACTAATTATTAGATTAGTCAGAGATATTTATATTTTTTTCTTCAAGATAATGAAAAGAGAAGATGGAAGCGAGGTTTTCCTAAAGATATTAGCAAGAATCAGAAGAGGAGTGGGGAGGAAGAAGAGCCCTTAAAAAATGTGTGTCTGGGTGTAAATGTCCTACCTTGGCTGATGGAGTTAGGCAAGTTCTCATTACTTCATTCAGCAAGTACTTACTGCACGCCTGCTAGGCACCAGGCACTGTATGTATCCAGAGACCATGCAGTGAGCAGAATTGGCAAAGTTGCATCCTCATGAAGCTCATGTTTAAGTAGGGAGAGGCAGACAGCGCAGAAATAAATAGATGGATTTGCATGATTATTTCAGGTAGAATAATGACTACAGTGAAAAATAAAGTAGGTTAAGAATAGACAGGTGGACATGGAATGCTTTTTTAGGTAGATTGGTCAGGCGGGGCCTCAATGATAAAGTAACATTTGAGCAGAAATCTGAATGAAATGAGGGCCTGAGCCTCCAGTTATCTGGGGAAAGAATGTTTTAGGTTGCGGGTATAGCAAGTGCAAAGGCCCTGAGGCAGGAGCATGCTTGGCAAGCTTAAGGAACAGCCAGGAGTGAAGGTGGTTAGAGTGTGGTGAGTAAGGAGGAAGGGGTAAGAGGTAAAGTTGGAGTCAACCCAGAACCAGATTGCTAGAGGCCCGTAGGCCTTGAGAACAACTGTCGATTTTATCCTAAGGGTGACAGGAAGAGATTAGAGGAAAATGACAAAATATCCTTATATTTTATAAGAACCACCATTGTTGCTGTGAGGATAAAATATAGTGAGGCAAGAAGGAAGCAGGGAGACCAGCTGGGGGTGCTGGGGCAGTAATTCAGGCTGGAGATGATAGTGGCTGCCCTGAGGTTGTGTCAGTGGCCTTGTCCTTGTGGACGGAGCTTACCTATGAATGGCCGCAGCTCCTTTCGAATCTCTCCTGGGGGTATGCTGAGGTGCAGCTTTCTGACTCCCATATCTGACAGTAAGAAGGAGATGACCTGGGATGGATATAACTGAATGGTCTGTGAAGAAGAAGTGTCACCAAAGGCCCTCAGGAAAATCCCCAAATGGAGCCTGAGACTCTGGCATCTCTTTATAATTATTTCTTCTTTCCCAGGGAGCAGGAATTATTGCTCATAAGGAAAGCATGTCAGGGTGGCTGCCTCTGTTCAGTTAGAGTGTTTTCAGCTTCAGGGAACAGAACTCCCAATTGAAAGTGGCCTGCACAATGAGGCAATCATCTGACATTACTGCAAGTCCTGAGGTATTCCACCTGCTTGCACATTTTGACATGCATACCTTTATAGAAGAACCACCTGACCTTTTTCTATAACACTTCTTTTCTAGCATGATGCTTACTTACCTATCATGTTTATTGAGTATTGTCTTTTCTCTCCCATTAGAATTAAGCACCATGAGCTTAATTAAGCAGCGATGCCTGTTTTGTTCACCTCATGTATCCTCAGTGCCACAATGGTGCATGAAATGTGGTAAGCACTTAATAAATATTTGTTGAATGAATTAATAAAAGGGCAAACCTAACCTTCCTTTGGATCCCAAATAAGGTAAAAGGAGAGTCTCCATGGCCCCACAATTTCTGCCTGGGGAAGGGAGTAAAAGAGTCAAGAAACTCGTTGCATTTATTGGAACAGTTCCTCTGGGAAAGGGGCAAGGCTATACGTTTGCAAAGCAAACCCCATCATTGCTTGTACTTCAACCACAGAGTGAGGAATGCTTGGTTCACGCTAGTTTAAATATCCTTCAGGCTTGACCACGTGGTGAATATTACTTGACAGTGTATTTGATAAAGATTGAAGGATGTATGATCCCCCTGTCTGGTCTCTGCCTCTGGCTTTGTGTCACAAGGTCTGATTTTGGCAGGCCCTCCATACAATAGAAAAGGAGGAAGCACATGAAACCATTCCCTTGGGGCTGCAATGTGGTCAGTTCACTTAATTTCAATGTCTGTTTATTAAGCCTCATTCTCCTATGTTCTGGGCACTGTGAAAGAGGCTGGAGGTACAACAGTGATCAAAAGACAGTCCTGGTCCTCTTGCTTAGTGAGGAGGTTAAGTGAGGGATGCAGTTTGGGGCTAGAGACAAACATTTAAACAGATATTTATAATAAAGTGTGATATGTGGGATATTAGATGTGTATGCCAGGCCTGGCAGTACCAAGGAAGATTAACTCTGTGTTGGGAGGAACAAGACAAGAGTACAGAGAACAAGGGACTTTGAAGCAGGGTTTTGAGGGCTGAATAGGAGTTTGTCAGGCAAACATGGAATGTAAATGGGCAGACTGACACTTTAGGGAGAGAAAGCAGCAGGTACAAAGGTATGGACCGTCCATATCTTTGTACCTGCTTTGTACCTGAAATGTGTTTAGAGAACTACAACTGGTTCTGTATTGCTAGAGTACAAAGTGCTAGGAGGAGATTTACCAAAATTGACGCTGAGAGCTGGGCAAAGGTCAGAGGATGAATATTTTATATGCTCTGCCAAGGACTTGGAATTTATTTTAGTTGATGAAATTTCATCAGGAGAGTCAGATGATCAGATTCATATTTTAATAAGATCACCCTGGCAGCCAGATGCAAGCTAAATTTGAGAAAGTCCCATTAGACACGCTCTCAGAAAGGAAAATAACGCTAGACAGTTTCCTACACCCACCACCAGGTGGAGGAAATAGCAAGGACAGCTTAGTGGGTGGCCAGAAGGATACTAAGGAAGGTAAGGTGAGAGAAAGTGCCAGCAAAAGACCGTTTTCAAGAGCAGGAATCTTCTGCTAGGTGCTCATAATTCTGGAAAGAACTGTAGCGATTAAAAAAAATTATCCAGCAAAAACTAGAAGCCACCTGAATGTCCACAAATGGAAGACTGGTTAAATATCATAAGGTATTCATATACTGGAATTCAAGGGAGTCATTTAAAGAACGAGGTGGTTCTGTGTATACCCACATATAAAGATGTCCCAGTTAAAAAATGCAAGTTGTAGAATAGGGTCTATAATATGAATTCTGTTGTGTAAATGGCTAGAGGAATTATAAAATTGATATCAGTGGCAGCTTTTGGAGAGGGAGTTGGGGCTATTGTGGCTATGTGTGCATGTGTAATAGTTTTGTTTTGTTTTTAACTTCTTTTTTATTGTATAGTATAACATATATACAAAGCAAAGAAATAAAAAAGCAATAGTTTTCAAAGTACTCTTCAACAAATGGTGGCAGAACAGATCCCAGAGTTTGTCATGGGCTACCATACGATCCACTCATATTTTTCCTTCTAGCTGCTCCAGAATACAGAAGGCTGGAGGGCTTATATATTTTTTATTATCACAATCAACTTTTTTCCTTCTTTTTTTGTGAAAAATAACGTATATACAAAACAGCAATAAATTTCAAAGCACAGCACCACAATTATTTGCAGAACATATTTCAGCGTTTGACATGGGTTACGATTTCACAATTTTAGGTTTTCACTTCTAGCTGCTCTACAATGCTGGAGACTAAAACAGATATCATTTTAATGATTCCATAATCATATTCATTTGTAAATCCCGTCTTCTGTGTACAATAACTCCACCATCACGTTTGATCTTTCCACACCTCTCTTTAGAGTTGTTTGGGCTATGGCAATTCTAAATTTTTGATATTGGAAGGTCTAAAAAATAATAATAATTTCCTTTCCTTATGCTTGCTTTAATTTTAGTTTGCTCTTGTTCTACCAGTGCTTTAAGATGGAAGGTTAGATTATTTCTGAGATCTTTTCTTATAATACATGGGCATTCACAGCCATTTATTTCCCTCTGAGCACTGCTTTAGCAGCATCCCATAAGTTTTGGTATATTATATTTTCATTTTTATTCATCTCAGGGAATTTTCTGATTTCCCTTTTGGTTTCTTATTTGATCCATTGGATATTTAGAAGTGTGTGGTTTAATATTGACAGATTTGTAAATTTCCCAACTTTTTCCCTGTTACTGATTTCTAATTTCATTCCATATTAGTTGGTGAACATACTTTGTGCCATTTCTATCCTTTTAAATTTATTGACATTTGTTTTGTGGCCTAGGATATCATAATTGTCCCAAAGAATGTTCAGTGTACACTTCAGAAAAATGTATATTCTGTTGTTGTCCCATGGAGAGCTCTGTAGATGTAAGTTGGGTCTAGATGACTTATAGTATTTTTCAAGTCTTCTGTTTCTCTGCTGATCTTCTGATTAGTTCTATCCATTATTGAAAGTGGAGTACTAAAGTATCCAGGTATTGTTGTTGACTTTTCTGTTTTTCCTTAATTTCTGACAGTTTTTGTGTGTTATATTTTGGTGCCCTGTTATTAGGTATATATATGTTTTTAATTGTCATCTCTTCCTGGTGGATTGGATTATAGCTCCCATTTTACTATTTGTTTTGCATGCCTTGTGGTTTTTTGTTCCACTGTTGCTCCTTTACTACTGCCTTTTGCATTGAGTTTTTTCTAAAGAAGCATTTTAATTTTATTAACAATATAGTCACTATATATAAATATTTTTTTCAGTGGTTGCTCTAGGGTTTACCATATACAATTTAATAGAATCAGTTTCACCTTTATACTAGCTTAATACTACTAATATTTAGAAAAGTACTTTTATATACTCCCTTTCCCCGCTTTTTGCCATCCATCCTCATTTCCTTTATCCATTACATCTTTGTTCCAAACCACTTATATTGCGTTGTTATTGGCTAAAACATTACAAATATAATACATTTCTATATTTTATAGGTCCCTTTCCTACATTATTTTATACATGTTATTTTACATACTAGCTTTAAATAAGTTAATAGAAGAAAGCAGAAAATATGCACTTAAAATATTTTTTATAATTACATCATTTTCTTTTTCTTGTGGTCTCTGTTCATGTAGAAGTTAATTACTGTCTGGGTCACAAGTCATCAGCCTGAAGAACTTCTCTTAATATTTCTCATAAGGCATGTCTAGTAACAACAAATTCTTTCAGTTTTGGTTTATTTAAGAAAGTCTATATTTTGCATTTATTTTGAATGATAGCTTTGCTGTGTATAGAATTCTTGGTTGACAGGCCTTCTTTCTTTTTTTTTTTTTTGAGCCCTTCAAATATGCTATTCCAATGCCATCTGGGCCTTCATTGTGTGTGCTGAGAAGTGAGAAGTCAGCTGTGAATATTTTGGAGTTCCTTTTTAAGTGACACAGTTTTTCTCTTGCTGCATTCAAAACTTTATTCTTGTCTCTGACTTTCAGCATTTTTACTATAATGTGTCTACTTCTGGGTCTCTCTGTTTATCCTATGTGGAGTCCCTTGAGCTTCCTGGTTGCTTAGGTTATTCTTCAGTAAATTTGGGGAATTTTCAGTCATTATTTCTCTTTTTTTAAAAACTTTTTTTATTGTATAGTATAACATATATACAAAGCAAAGAAATAAAAAAGCAATAGTTTTCAAAGCACTCTTCAAAAAGTAGCTACAGGATAGATCCCAGAGTTTGTCAATGGCTACCATACCATCCTCTCATATTTTTTCTTCCAGCAGCTCCAGAATATGAGAGGCTAGAGGGCTTAAATACATTTTTATCATCACAGTCAACTTTTTTTCCTTCTTTTTTTGTGAACAATAACATATATACAAAAAAAGCTATACATTTCCAAGCACAGCACCACAATTAGTTGTAGAACATATTTCAGACTTTGACATGGGTTACAATTTCACAATTTTAGGTTTTTACTTCTAGCTGCCCTAAAATACTGGAGACTAAAAGAGATATCAATTTAATGATTTAGCATTCGTATTCATTTGTTCAGTCCTGTCTTCTATGTATAATTCCACCATCACCTTCAATCTTTCCATACCTCTCATTAGGGTTGTTTGGGCTATGGTAATTCTAAATTTTTTATATTGGAAGGGTCTGTCACTAATGTGGGGTAGGGAGATGGAAGTATCTGATGTTCTGGAGAGGCTGGGTTAGGTTTCAGGACTTATCTGGACCAGGTACCCACTTGGAGGTTGTAGGTTTCTGGCAAGTTACTCCAGTGCCTGGAACCCTTGTGGAATCTTATAAATTGCCCTAGATGTTCTTTAGGATTGGCTGGAATGGTCCGGGTTGGGGGTTGGCAGGTTATGACAGGTTGCAATGTCTACCTGAACCTTGCGTAACAGCAACCTCTAGAGTAGCCTCTTGACAATATTTGAACTCTCTCTGCCACTGACCTTATATCAATGTGTAATAGTTTTTTTGAAGGTATAATTGACATACAGTAAATTGCAAATATTTAAACCGTACAATTTGATAAGTTTGGCATACGTAGATACTTGTGAAACCATCACTGTAATCACATGATGAATTATACAACAGCTTCCAAATTTTCCTTGTCCCTTAGTTATCCTTCCTTCCTGCCCTCCCTGGCCCCCATCCCGAGGCAATCATTGTTCTGCTTTCCATCATTCTAGGGTTGCTTTCATTTTCTAGAATTTTATTTCAATGGAAACCTATGGTACATATTACTGCCTTGTTTGACTTCTGTTTCATTTGGCAAAATTATTTTTTGAGATTCAACCACATTGTTGCACGTATCAATAGTTAATTCCTTTTAATTGTGAGTAGCATTTCACATAGGAATATACACTTTGTTTATTCATTAATCTATTGATGGTCATTAGAGTGGTTAATAGTTTTTAGTGATTACAAGTAAAGCTGCTATGACCATTTGTGTACAAGTCTTTATATGGACATAGGCTTTCATTGTTCTTGTGTAAACACTAAGAAGTAGGATGGTTACATCATATGGTAAGTGTATGTTTACCTTTTAAAGAATCTGCCAAACTGTTTTCCAACATGACTGTGCCTGCCAGCAGTATATGAGAATGCCATTTTCTCTGTCTCCTCACCAATATCTGTTACCTCAGACTTCTCAATTTTAGCTATCCTAATGGGTGGTTTCAAGTTTCATTTCTTAAGTGACTAACCATGTTTTGCACCTTTTCATGTGTTTATTAATTTAAAATATCTAAACCCAGAGCAGGACAATAATTGCAATTTGAACTTTAAGCTTAATAGCAGTATATGATGCTAGGGTGAAGGCAAATACCAGTTATAGCCTTAAAAGAGAAAATACTTGGTTTCCAGTTTCAAATTATTAAGAAATTGCTTCATGACTAACTACAATTTTTATTTCCATTGATGATTTTTTTTGAGAGATATCATGAGTTTAAACTCAAAGGAAACTGGCTTCACATTTTAGCTCTTTTATTTATCTGCTGTGTAATTTTAAGCAAATTCTCAGTTTCAATTTTCTTTGATTAATCCAATATCATTCACCTCATAGGCTCATGTGGAGGATCAAATTTGATATTATATTTAGCCAGTCAGCACAGTAATTAGTCTGTATATACTCCACAATATTAAAACTTCTATGACAAAGCAGCTTGATTGTCTTGACAACCAACTGTATCATGCACAGAATTCAGGCTGAGGCTGTATAAAGCACAGTCACTGTATTTTGTAAAGGAACTGTTGAAACTGAAGTCAAGGCAAGCAATATCCTTTGCGATAACAGAGATCAACAGCACCCTACCCCCCACCCCCATTTATTTTTAAAGAATCTGAAAGAAGAGCTCTGCTTTGCATTTGGATTGGAAAGAAAAAGAAACAGGAAACTTAGGCAGAAAACAGAAGTTATTGAGCATCTTAGAGCATTGATTTTCTTTAGAGAACCCTCAATATCTTTTGTTACTCAACCCAGGAGGTCTTGCAGATGCCCATGGTACATGCAGTATGGGTTAGGGTTGGTACAGAGGTAATGCTTTGCATGTTCAAATTAGGGTTATTGTCAAGGTAGGATTATTGGGGTTAGTGTCAGGCACAAACACTGTAGATTACTAAATGGAATGGAAGAACTTTTGCAGCCATACCAAAGAGAAGCTTCTGGAAGAGAAATGTGAGGAACACCAGCCTGAACACTGAGAGGAGAAAGGAACTCAACACTCCTGCATGTCTGGCCCTTGGATCTATAAGGGGCCCAAATCTATGGGCTGTTCCATTCCCTTGAGCCCTATGGTTCTTGGGCCTGCCTCGGTTTTAGACCAGAGACCTGGTATGATGGTAATTTGTTCCATGGACTGTGAATTCCTTAAGAATGTTGCTTGTGTGTTTGTTCGCATATTTGTATTTGACACAGAGCAGGAACTCAATTAAACATATGCATTCATTGTAACAGAAAGGGGTGAAAAGTTTGCTATCCACAACCACAACTACCTTGTAGAAAGAGTGGTTCTGTTTCAATGAAAAGGCCTTTTGTTCAGCTGGGCACCTTGAAGAGTCAGGAACCGAGTCTGGAAGTTGGGGCTTGAGAAGTTGATTGGCTGTGCACAAAGAATTTGGAATTTGGTGTGGGAATGGGGTAGGGTAAGATGGCAATGAGAAGGGAAGGAGAGAAAGGATCAGTGATATATGGCATAGAGCAAAGCAGCCAGGAAATAATACACCTTCAGGAGCCTGGTGGCCAAAGAGTTTTGTTTGGCTTTGTTTTCACATGTTGTTCTAGTTTGCTAGCTGCCAGAATGCAACACACCAGAGACAGATTGGCTTTTAATAAAAGGGGATTTATTTCATTAGTTCTTCAGAGGAAAGGCAGCTAACTTTCCACTGAGG